>JBBPCS010004578.1:0-11201 GCA_037974645.1 Hollardia meadi | reverse complement strand
TTGTTTGTCAAAGCACTTTGTAAACCATGTTTTTAAAGGTGCTATATAAATAAAGTTATTATTATTATTATTATTATTATTATTATTATTATTATAACAGAACAATTTGAAAAATGAATACGGTCTCTAACAGTGATTCGAGTAGAAATGATAGAAGGAATAATATATTGTTCAACCTTGGGGATGATTAAAGGAATCAAATCCCAAACAAGTGACAGCCCAAGCCTGGACTGAAGGGTGAAGGCCTGAGCAGGTACCAAAACCTGACAAACTGGGAGGCTTGAGGCTCAGAGGGGGGATGAGACAAAGAATTATTAGGCATAGCGGTGGCTGGTTCCCACTTGAGAGATTGTACAGCAAGATCAATGTTCATAGCAAGCAGAGAAGACCCCCTGTAATTTGGGTGAAGGCGGTCAGATTTAAAAAGCTCAGTTCTATTATGAAAAGAAGTAAAATTGTCCACATAAATTACGTTTTTGGCATTGCAGTAAGCTTTCAGCCAGATATGGAGCTGGCGTAAGCAGCTGAACTTAACATCACCAAAGCATGGGGGGAGAAAGGGCCAGAGATGACGTATTGTTTGCCTGTCGCTTGTAGCACATCCATAAGGCGAAGGAAGCTATCTTTGAGTTTCTCAGACTGTTGTGATTTTATATTGTTTAATCCGACATGTGCGACGACTGTCGAGATGGAGGAATGATCTTGAGAACATTTTGGAACAGCATCGGTGATGTCCTGAACTCTGGCTCCTGGGAAGCAGAGAGTTTTTGCTTTAGAAAGCGATGCATGACGAACAATGGATGATCCGACCACCAGAACAGCGGGGGAACGGCGTCTCCGGGGAGTGTTGCTTGGAGGTCTGTCTGGTTCAGATGACGTAGGGGTAAGCTTCCGTATGGGTCCAGCAGGGGGTAGGGGGATTCCCTACCGGCTCTGGGCAAGGAAGACCTCCAGAGCTCCTATGCATCGCCTCCTTCAGGATCCTAAGCTGGGCAGCGGAGGTCGTTGCCCAGGATGAGGACCCGGGAGCCGCGGGAGCAGCCGCCGCCACCTGTGAAGAGGAAGCCACAGTGCCCGCAGAGGTCTTGCCGCCAGAGTGGGGAGCCGCGGGAGCAGCCGCCGCCACCAGCGGAGACGAAGCCACGGTGCCCACAGAGGTCGAGCTGCCAGAGCGGGGAGCCGCAGCAACAACAGCCGCTGCCGGCGTAGAGGGGGCCCCCGTGCTCACGGATGCCGAGGCAGGACCAGGACCAACAGCCGAGTCCACGCCAGGCCACGACAGGGCCTCGTAGCGGTTGGAGAGGCTGAGGCGAGTCGGCCCTGTCCGAGACTCTCTTCCGGCCGCGGACTACCACTTCGGCCCAGGATGACTGATGGTTGGGTGTCGAGCAGGATGCAGGTCGTGGACAGGTGGACGAGTCCGATGTTGCCGTGTCTTGCAGGGCCGCAGTGAGGGAGAAAATCTGCATTGACTGCTTATGAGCCACGTCCATGCAGTTGGTCAGCAGGGCCTCTTTGCTCTTCAATTCATCTGACAGCTGGAGAATATCCTCCCTAAGGTCAGTGATCTTTTTATTAGCTTTCCTGAGTTCCAGAGTGTCTTCTCTGGACATGGTTGTAGCTTATCCAGTCAAATAGCATCAGCCGCTGGCCACGAGCGGCCCCGCTCGAGCAGTAGTCAAACTTACCTACCCAGTGGAAACCAGCTGCAGAGGCTACGAAGGCAATGTGCTGTGGCTACGCGACTTTTTCCCTTTACCGAATTATGATTCTTTACCGAATCATAATTCGGTAAAGAATCATAATTCAGTATTATCTACGGATACACAGACTTCAAATTGTTGCTGTGTCAACACAGATTGGCAGTTGGTCTTGAGTCGCATGGCATTATTTATGGCTTATATGCACCATCTGGCACTGAGGCAGTCCTCAGTTCTAAGCTTTTTTAGCAGCAGCGTCAAAAATCAGATATATTCATTTCAATGAATGTCTACATATTGCAAACACAGCAGTTATGGATTTATGTGAACCATTGTGGTTCCACCGTGTTTAAATTGTTTACTGCATACAATGATCAATGCTACAAGTCAGAGAAACCCATACAGCAGAATTATGTCTGTTGGTTTTGTCTTTTGTGGCAAACCACTTTGTAACGTCGGCTCTAGAAAGATGCTATATAAATAAACTTTTTTTTAAACCTACCTATGGATCATAAAGGAACTGCAGACTTTCACAGGACTTTATATCTCAATGCCTTGTGTACATTCCTCTTCTCACACACTAAGTAACTACCTAACATGGTTGACCTATACACTGTCCTTAATGTACAGCTCCATTATATTCACTGTAATGGGGAACAATGTTACACAGGGCGTGCAAATCCACTGTGCGCACTTGTGTCTTTTACTGGGGCAATGCAATAAAAAGCAGTGACCCATGAGGCCAAGTATGCTTGATGCTTCCAATACCATTTACCAAATGGCTGAATCAAATACATTGGTTTTCACTAGAAAGCAGAGACACTTTTTTTGCCATATCCTGAGGGAAGTTGGTTGCATAGGGCATGTTAAAGCAATCAATGTCCAGAAACAATAATCTTTAAATAAAAATGAAACTTATTTATGAAATACAGTATATGAGTCATGTTGTATGAGTTGGTGGTGTGGGCATGGTACGATGAGAACAGAAAAAAGGCTTTCTTCTGCCTAACACTGTTGCACAGCCCCTCTGTTTATTTCATGCCAACAGGAACTTGGATGCCACCGACTTTGATTTTGAAAGACACCGATATTATTTCTAAGACTTTACCTTTGTGCTCTATTTTTGTACTCTGAGATATGAAGCCGGGTCGATTTTTCCACCTGCTCAGGAGAGATGCAAGAGCAAATGGTGATTTTCCTTTAGACACGCACACACAAACTCCTCTCATGTTTAGAGAAGCTTATCCGATTTTGAGTTGAGTTTTGCACTTCACTTTGATATCATTTTCATATAGAACCTATTTTAATAAACATTAGAGAATAACTTTTGCAGTTAAGACATAGTCTGTACTGGGTTAACAACTGTCACTCTTAACAATAACCTTATTCACACCTGCTTGATGTACCTGTATATGGTCCTTCCCCTTCAGTTAATTGAATATCTCTAGCAATCAGAAAAGAGTAATTAATTTGTAGGTAAATCTTCTTGCCAGAAGAACACAACTTCACTCTACTGGACATATCTGTTTAATCTGATATTGCCTGATTTGATTTGGTCTGAAGTTGATCTGACAGGCAGCTGATCTAATGCCATCTCGTCTGAAGTTCAGTTGTAAGGCATCATAGACCATTTTATTTTTCTGCTGCCACTTTTAGTCCAAGAAGTCAATTCTATCATTGAATGAAGTCTGATACCTGATTACTAAAATTTTTACTTGAATTGAATTTCACGACAAGACATAGAATATGTATACTACTGAAATTGCAAAGTGAGACATTAGAATGACAGCTAAGGCTCAAGATTCAACAGCGGAAAATAAAAGTGAGTTGCTCCAATGCTATAATAAGTGTAGCTTTCATAAAAAACAGAGTAGGTGGAAAATGGGTCACCTATGCTCTGTTGAACATATGATATGAAACAGGATCTCTGGCTGGTAAATGAGATCCCTGTGTTTGATTCAATATAAATATAACAAAGTGAGTTCTATATCATTGAACATTGAGGATGTAAAACAGATGAAAGATACATTCAATGAGTATGAATGGCGATCATTCACTGCAGGAATCACGTATAATGTAATCCTACTGTATGTTTAAGCATAAATTCAGGAAATTAAACTGTATGGGCCTTAAATATTTTCAAATAAGACATTTAGCAGGTGAAGCAGAGGTGTACTTTATAAAATGAATGATGGCTTTGCTCTTTTGTGGTCTCCCAGTAAACCATGCCAGTACTCCTGCATACACAATACCAGTAGTATTGACAGCTGGATTTCTAAATATATTGTTATTGGTTCCTTCCTGCTGTGAAAAAGGCCTGTTCAGTTTTTTTTTTCCACAATTCATACAATAGCAAGGCTCCATGTAATGGGAACAATCATGAGAAACATGTGTGAGTGATAATGGCTCCCACATTCAGTATTCTTTAGTGATATCCACAGGTGGCATGCAGGGTTCCAATTAAACTGATGGAGATGAATAATACAATGTGAAGAGAATTGTGGACTCTTTTGATGTGATAGGTTGAAATTAAATCTTTCAGATGGTCAGTCATTACTGAAGCCTCCAAGATTAAACCAAACGAAGTAGGGTGTGAGATATAAAATTATCACTGATTTTTTCAATTTTGCCAAGTCCACCGAATGCCGCTGAGCATTATCAGACTTTTATTTTAAGGTCCACATCCCTGTTCTTACCTTTGAACATTGTTTTTGAGCCACAAACTACTTTTTCTGAGCTGTGCATAAGCATGTTCCTCCCTTTGAATGTTTGTGGCTGCTCAAACAAGAAAACAAACTAAAATCTAAAAAGATTGATCTTAACCATCTTAATCAACACATTTGTGCATGCAACATATATATCTGAATAATAGAAAAATAACTGCTCTCCTACTCTGCCCTCCAGAACATTTAATTATAAAAATTACACAGCTGAAATCACACTGTAAAATGAAGGTTCATATAAACCTACAGTCCCACTGGTGAGTGCATTGAAGTTGAATAGGTGAATAATAAGCCAATATCAATATAATGTGACATTTTGTATAGGTGCACAAATGATGCAACTCAGAAAACTAACTTTACCTACTAGCATAAATAAATCATAAGTAAGTAAACTAGAGGCGACTCCGCCATGGCCAAAAATCTACTTGTCTAAGATGTGCAAATATGTAAGCACAACCACCATAAGTCTAGATATATTTCCGTTTCCAAGTGCCAATCACCACCCTGCATGTGCCTGTATTTTCTTCTTCTTCTATTTATTATTATTTTGTATCTGTATTATTTTTACTTTGTGTGGAGGATGTTTCTGGACACCAGCCCCCACCCAATAGCAATGCACAGGGTGTGAGTTTGCACTATTGAATAAAAACGTAGCGACTAGGTTACATCGCTGTCTCCATCTTTCTCCTCGGCTCTGTTTGTGTCATGGATGTATAAAGACCTGCAGAGAAGTGCACTTCATTTGAATTCACACAAAATCCCAGAATGTGGCGCCTTCCTTCAGGGTTTTGCAAAGGTGTTGCCGAGTCTATTCGTACTTTTGAATGTAACCACTGTGAAAAATTTGAAAATATTTTTTTTCATTTCACTGCTTTGTTGTCGCTAATGCAGCTTCCTCTCCTACTTAATTCACTGCTAATCTCTCAAACTGAGGAGGAGGGGCCAACTGCATCGTACTTCAGCAAAGGTGAAAATAATTTGTGTTAACGTTACGTTAATGTCATCCAGCCTACAGGTGCTACTGTGTGGTGTGGCTGGGGGGTGGGTACACAGCATGCAGTGCAGCCTATTCTAAATACTATTGTCCACACACTAACATTACCATTTGAACATTAATATGATCCTCAACATAACTTGGCCCTTTTAGATGACAATGTCATCTGTTTTGGGGAGCTATGATAGGAAAATAGGAGAATGTTTAAATAATGTTCCAGGACAACACAAGATTTTCCAGGACATTTAGCTTTTTCTCTCATTTTCCATGTGTTTTCCATGACTGGAAAATTGGTCAACGTTTTTCCAGGTTTTCCAGGACGCGTGGGAACCCTGTTTTTCCATAATCCTGCAGACAAACACAAAACCAAACCAACCAATTGGACAGAAAACATGACCTCTTTGGCGGAGGCAATCAAGCAGAGTACATTGCAGCCAGGTACAGTGAAGATTTATCTTCCCGCTGAGCAATTTTAATTATGATTGGAGAAAAAATAGAGATATAATGGCTTACATCCCATTCCTGTCTTGCTGCCAAATTAATTTTCACACCACAGACAAATGATGTGCATGTAAAAAAAAAAGTGACACAAAAGATGAGCCACACTGCACGAAGCTATGATTGAATATATTTGGTAGGATCGGATGTAAAACAATTTTTGAAAAAACCCAGAATGTAGGCTAAATAAGTTTGACAACATTACAGTGTTTAGTATGAGGAAACTTACAGGAAAAAAAATTGCTGGTAGAATTCAGAGTTATAGGACTAAATTTGAGTTTAAAGTTGGATTGATGTCTTTCTAGATGGATCATTGTATTGAGCCCAAAATATATATTTAGAATTGTGTATTTATTCATTGACTGGTTTCCGTACATATGAAAAACAATGAGTTCTATGCTACATTAGAGATTTATTGTAAGAAGAAAAATATTTGTGGCTTGTGTTAATGACAATACTGTAGTTTAAATACTGTCCTGCAATAGTAAAAAAAATTTGAATATTGAAGAGATTTTACTTGAGTTTGAGTTAATTTTTATCTATTTTATGTATTATATGTATTTATATGTATTTCCCATAGAACATACTTTTGTCCCCATATCATCCAGATCTAAACTGAAGTATGAAAAGTGGCTTAAGCATAACAAACAGTGCAAGACTTTTTTTTTTTTGCAAGTTTAATACTGTAACATATACAGTATCTCATAATGGAAGTTTTTCCAAAGCAGAAATGGTCTTACATTTGAACGAATACACAATTACATATACTTCTCAAACAAATGGACAAATTTCAATTTAAAACATCTAATTAGACTGCAATCTTTCTTGATAAATGAAAGCCAATATTTTTTTTTTGTTGAAAGATCCAGATACATCATCGTGCCCTGGCTGCAAATGGTATTTCTATCGATTACAGCAGGAAGGGGGCTTTGCAAAGGTCACAGAAGTCATTAAACAAGAACCGCATCCTTGATATATACTTTGAAGAACATTATATGTTGAGTGCTCAACCTTTATGTTACAGTAAACAAAAACAAACTGCATAATGTAGCCTGAAAAAAGGACATGGAGTAAATAACCTCCACTATTAATGTTAATGTTAATGTTAATGTTAATGTGACGTTAAACCAACAAGGGACCTAACAGGAATTATGTACAAAAAGTGAATGAGAGACTGAAGAAGGCCCCTTTCACCTGAGGGAGATGTCACTCCAAGCAAATTAAAGAAATCATAGCAAGGTTAATTTCACATTCAGTGCCAATGCTGGCTAACTCCCGTTGCAGTAAGCAATTTCCCACATTGTGTAGGGGAGCTGTGAGAACGCTTCCTCCAGGGCTGCAATACACAGATAGGGCAGGCATCGCTGAAGAATCCATTATAGCATAGAGCAGCATTTTCTATATCAATTTATCCTTTTAACTCCTGAAAATGGAGAACAACCCACGCTGCTACATTGTGTGCTGCTGCCTTCTGGCCCCAACTCAAGGTGTGGGCCAGAACTAGGGGTAGAATGAAACCATGTGCAGGGTTTGCGTGGAGAAAAAAAACAGGCTGTTATTCTGCCTTGATACATGCCCCCTACCCTGCTCCCTGGCTGTCAATCTAAGGCCGTTAAAATCCAGAGAGTGGAACTGAGCCAAAGGAGCCTTTAGTCATGTCTGATTGCATGTACTGCTACCTCAGTGACCTGTAGATTTACCTCCCTGTTACTTTGTGTATGGACATATTTAGCTAAATGCACTGTAGGCAGGAAACATAATCTCAGGTGCTGGTCCTAGCTGGGTTGAGAGATCTACTGTGGCTGTGGGATTAGAAAAATAGCTTAACGAGTAGGATACTCATATGGCAAATAAACATACTGAGTAAAAGTTCAAGAGAGAAACAAATGAATTTCTGCGAAAGAGCATTTGTATGTTTTGTGCATTAGAATTAATGCAAAAAAATTTTTTGGGATTCCAGTCAAAATAAATCATATGTCAACATTATTAAGAGGTTTCATTGGTTTGCTCAAAAACTGTTTGGTATGTTTCCCAAATTAGTAGTGGGTGAGAAAAGATGTAGTTAATAGGAACTAAATAACATAGGTACTGGTAGATGAATCCCTTTATCTCATAGGCTTGAGTGAAATACTTTTTAATTTAAATTGGAACAAACTATGTAACTGCTGAACAAAAAGTTGACTATACACCACAGCTTTACTGTTCTTATTGTTTAATTAACTGTCTTGGCCGCAACAGTGCATGGAATTGAATCAATCTATCAACCTTGGCCAATGCATGAATTCTAACACACTGCAACAAGTGTGCGAATAAATGAACAGAATACAGAGATATTATGTGTAACTGTCTTTCACTAATGTATTCAGAGTGGCTTTTACAAAATTTAAATAATTGCAACAATAATGGAACAAAATGAAGCCAAAAGAAATGTAGATATACTACACATATCAACCAGATTAGTATTATAGTGATATAGCTATCCAATTCACCCATCCGTGGGAAGGATTTAGTACTGCTAGTACTACGAAAAGTTAGTGAGTTTGCTTAATTTTTTAAAGACGAAATGCTTAAACTCTTTGGTTTTGTGACAATGACCCACTCTGGGTTCGACAAAACAAGAAGATTTGAAAACATCACCTTTGTCATTGGGCATAGGTTTATGGGCATTTTTAACTATGTTCCGACATTTTATACCTAAAGGACTAATTAATCCATTGAGAAAATAATCAAGAGATTAAACGGCTACAGCTATATAGCACTTTCATCGAAAAGGCTTGACAATTTACCTTTCATTCACACATTGACAAACATCCTCACACAATGATGACAGGGAGCTCCCAGCGGGTACTGGACTGACATCAGGAGCAATTTGGGGTTCAGCCTCTTGTTTGAGTGGAGAGGACAGACTGGGGGTTGAACTATGATTAGTGGGACGACTCACTTTTCTTGCTAGCCATAGCTGCCCAGATTAAGCAAAAATGAAAGTAATTAGTTGTAGCTCTAAATTTCTTAAAAACTGTAAAGTCCAAATTCATCACAAGGATTTAACAAACAAAAATATTTATTTTAATTTAAAGGAACATCCTACAAAAGGTGAGTGGGTGTTAAAGAGTTTTTTTTTTTTTTTAAAAGCTGCTGCCTAGAAAGAAATCATCTATGCCTGCCAGCATCCATTAAATACTGTATGTGGTATGGCAGTAACCCAATATCACATTTGAGTTAAAAAAGACACTCCAATAAAACATGTAACCATTGAGCACCTCTTTAGTTTGCAATACTAAGCTCAACAGCTGAATGGGGAAGTGTTAGGCACGGCTCCTGCTGTTGATGTCGGATGTTTGAAATGCAGCTCCTAACTCTTCATCTTTCACTTCTGATTGTGTTTAAAGCATGCTCAAGTGTCAGCCCTTTAACTGCGTATGAGTTCGTTGCAAACTATGAGAAAAGGAACCCGATAGTGAATGAGAGATCCCTGGTGAACAGATAATCAGAAACTTGCTTAGCATCTCTTAAACAGCTGCAATATTTCATTGCGACATGGCAGGCACAACTCAAGGTATGTACCAGTGATATAAAGTAAAGTTTGAATAAATCATTGCACTGTCAAAATAGAAACAGACTGAGATACTGTACTTATGCACTTGCTGTTGCCACTGGGTTGAGGACCAAGCAAGTTCTTCTGGATCCAGTTTTAGTATACATACTGCAGTGAGTTGGGGGATCGGGGTGAGATGCCTCACGCACTTACATGAAAAGGCAAAAAAAAAAAAAAAATATATATATATATATACACACTACACAGTTGGCATATGTACAGTACTAGATGCTTTGAAAGAGAAAAAAGGTGCCCCAGCTGAGTCCTATCAAGGAAACAATCAAATATGTATTCTAGTCAGCCTTTTCAAAGGTCATATTTCTATTCCATGGATTCAAATCTCAATGGAAAAGGCTTATCAAAGCAATTTTGCCCAGCCATCCACCCAACCAAACTGGAATGAAACAGACTATGATAAAGGATATTTTAGCCCCTCCCTATGACCTATGAAGGAATGGTGAGGCCCAGTACTCCATGTGTATATACTAGCCTAAAGGGCTGGCAATAGTACGTTTTAGGAGTAAAGTGAATAAAAATGGCAAGAGCTTAATTGATAATGACGCAGTGGCTTCTGGGATTATTATCAATGTACTTGTTCGAATTTGATTTCTTGTTTAAATATAGCCTTTATATAGTCATTCATATCAATTATTGCATTGATATACATACAAGGCAGTTTGCCATGAATTTATTTCAACTGGTGACTGAGCTGCATCACTGGAACATTCAGGGGTAGAATCTTTGCTCAAGGGTATTGAAAGCATTAAATACTAATTTTGCACATCCAGATTTCAAAAGATGATAAGGGAACTTGAGTGGGCTTTTCAGTCCTCAGCTCTCATCATGCAGCTATCAACCCAAACTCATGAGGACTTCACTGTCAAGCAAATTTTTCCTTCAGTAATTAGACTGTTGCAGAAAGCAGCAATGAATTTAAAGAACATTGAACTCCACACCATTCCTTCTCCTAGTAACATGTCAGCAAAGATGACCTGTCTGTTACAAGTACTTGCTTCAGTTTGCATCTCTCTAATTGAGGAATATGCATTGACTTTATGTGCACACATGCTGAGCCAAATTATCGTCTCAATAAACAGTTTATGGCCAAAATTCACTGGATGCTCAAAGTTTATTATAAGCTGGCAGTTTGCTGGTTGGCAGGAAGCGGAGTGAAGAAAATAAATGCAAACACAAAACAGTCAGAGTGGGAATAGGAATTTGACAGTCAGTCAGAGCAATTTATCATCCTGTCAAACTTCACTGACTGCTGCAACAGGACTATTTACAGTGTAAAAAATCTCCACCCCTACCCCAAAATGGTTGAGAGTTGACAAGAGTACGACCAGCAAATAAAACTTGGCATTAGGGTTGGGTAGGTTTCCAGTTTTACTGGCTCGGTCCAGTGTACAAGCCGGTTTAATTTTATACAACCCAACTAAATCGGCTTTTGTTAGGTGTACATGGAGAGAGTTAGCAGTATGTGGCTAGTTAGAAGGAGCCCTGGGAGCTAGGGATGTTAACGGTTAACCGTTTAACCGTTAACCGATAATAAGAACTTTGACCGATTAATACTATCAGTTAAACAGTTAAAAAAATATTTTTTAAAGATATTTATAAAAAGTAATAAAAGAAAAGTTTGTTGTTGCATGGTAAAAGAAAAATAGGCTTTACAATCTATTTTTTAAATACAA
>JBBPCS010004577.1:0-11203 GCA_037974645.1 Hollardia meadi | reverse complement strand
ACTTTGAAAACGGTAACACGCAGATAGCAGAAGGGGAGGAGAATTCTGACTGAAATAGTCGGCCAATGGCAGGCTTTGTACCAGCAGCCAGACTATCTGGACCTTGACTGTACTTTGCGTTTTGGATTTTTGTCTGTGCCCTGTGGAATTGTTTGCCTTTATCGGACTGCTAACCTGGTTTTTAACTCTCACCCTGCCTCTACATCCCGTAAGCCTTCTGTTTGTGGACATTAATAAATATCACCACACTTTACTTGCTCTTTGTCAGTGTCTGCATCTGAGTCCTACCCTTTAGTGTTTTTGGCACAAAACGTGACCCTTGGAATCCAAACTAGGGATATTAATAAATGCCCTCATAACATTTTGTATCCAAATTCTTCTGCTATATCACACAGAAGCCAAATAACGCATTAAAAAAAGTATAATAAAATTATAAACTGGTACAATAATTTTTCACATTAACAAGTGGTCCATGCCGATTGTTGAATTAAACCACCGACCACACAGACTATTTCACAGTTAGCTAGCTGTCGCAGGTGGTTTTAGTCATCATTGAACTCTGGCTTTTGTCAACTAAAGACATAAACACATAACCTACTTTATGTCAAACTACATACACACAGTGTGTTGGCCATCAGCAGATAGCTTAAACATTTATTTTTTTTAAAAAGTGTTACTCCAGTGGCCTGAATAAACAACCTGTTCTTATGTAAACCTCTTGTCTGTCTTGCTCAAACTGAACATATCCATGTGCACATGATGCATGTCCCAGCTTACACCAATCACGCAAAGGTTTATCAAGCAGAGTGTTGATTCTTAATGGGCTCACCAGACATCATATCATCATATTTGATTGTTTTAATATTATATCCTCATCATCTTCATTGATTTTTGTAAATATACTTTATGCTTATGATGAATTTAAAGCAAGCAACACATTTCAAACTAGTTGGGACATGGGCAACAAAGACTGGGAAAGTTGAGGAATGCTCAAACACCTGTTTGGAACATTCCAGAGGTAAACAGGTTAATTGGTAACAAGTGAGTATCATGACTGGGTATGAGGAGGGCATGCTCGAAAGGCTCAGTAGTTCAAAAGAGACTAAGGGCAACATTCAGCACTTTGTGAAAGACATGAAGATATACGATATTACTACTTGGGCTCAGGAACACTTCTAAAAGCCGTTAAACACTTAACAGTAAACACATTTCAATTCATCAAATGATTGCATTCCTTTTTTTTGGTTTGCATTTCACACAGCGTCCCAACAACTTTGGATTCAGGGTTGTATAAAAGGGTCTGCACAGACGCTGCCATCAATAAAAAAAGATGAAGAGCAGCAGTTGCGTCTTATTACTCTGTCTTAGAATAGTGATCCTAATCCCCAGCATATAGCACATACAGCTGAAAGATAACAGAGCCCCACCCATGGCACCCTTCTCCAGGGTCTCAGAGGGCTCTGGTACAGCTGCTCTGATAAAGCTCTGGTAATGTGGGACATTCATAATATCCCAACGTACCACTCTTTGGCATTTGACCATGTGTTTGAGTAAGGCTAACTAAAGACAACGATCTATAAACATGAGTATTTTTTCTCTTCTTATCCAACAAAACAGCTGGAGTTAATGTTGAATGTCACTGGTGCTCTCGTTTCCTATGGTTTGCTTTGGTCAGCAGACAGGGTTGAAACAGGTGTGTTATTTCTGAAGAATGACACACTTGAACATGACTTCTTGGGGGGGATGAGAATTTACAGGTGGAAAAGACCATGTTAAAGACATTTACATTAAGGTGTGGAAAGTTTTTTTTTGTAAATGGCAATGAAGGTTAAATGTAGAGTATTTCCTCATCCATATAAATTAATTTTCACCCATACATGGATTAAAGGAATGGAAAGTAGCTATGACACTGTCCTGGAAACGCCCGATAACTAAGTGAAATGCTACATGATTATTGATGATTATTGCTGATCTAAGGGTCTGCAGGTAACTACTCTGGGCACCTCTGTTACAGAAGTGCCTAACCAGTTACCTTGTTTACCGATTCTCACTGCAGTATCATGTTTTACGTTACCGTGGCAACACAGCGATTATGTTCACCTCTCCATTCACGTCCCACTCTCGTCCCCCCAAGAAACACTCTTCTTGTCACCACACTGAGTTGACAAAGCAGGCACATTACAATAAGCATTGTGAGACTGATCTAAAGAAAGCTCAAAGCCCTTTGGCAAGGTGAAACAGGCTACATCAAACACATCACCACATCTGTGCATATGGAGATGCAGAAATTTAAAAGTTTTCTTTAAAGCCATGTGTCTGAGTGTAGTATAAGTTCAATTTGACCAGCTTTAATTGGAACAGATAGAACTGTCAAAAATACCAAAAAACAAACACATGCATTACATCTCCCTATTTATAGCACTTTTAATTCAAAATGCAGCCCAAAGTGCTTCACATAGCAGAATTTAAACAACACAAGACAAAAAACAAAATTTAAACAAAACATAAAACTATGCACTAAAAATACACTTATATATATTTAAAGTATACCATTTATATTCTATACACTGTATTCTACTACTGAATCAAAATATTAGTTATTAGTACCCCTTGTTTATAAATATATAAAATTTAGAGGCAAAACTAATTTTTTTTTACAATTCAACTAATTTTACATTAGCATGGAATAACTGTATTTCCTGTTTTTAACACATGTGGGTGAACATGTCAGGGGAAAAAAAAGTGAAAATCTATCGCAACAATTTCAATTGTTTTAACTGGATACTGTTTTACAACCAGAGACTGCTGGAATGTGCATATGTAGTGTAAATCTAAAAGGATAGGTAATAGAAATGTTAGCTATCCACCACATCTGTCCTGGCAGTAAGATATATTACTAAAAGCAGTAACATACTAATAGTATCACATTGTTTTTTGGGCTCTGAGGCAGCTTTCACAATTGCCCAATTTCAATTTTGTCCAGACTTGTTGTTGTTGATCTGATCTCTAGTTTGAATATTCCCCAAGATTAAATAGTCCTAGAGCCTACCCTCCCCTGCACTTCTTAGTCATACCTTCTTCACAAACTACACATTATTCTGTTTTTCTGTCTCTGTCTAAGATGAGCCATTTGAGCAACGGTAATTTGGGTAAGTCAGGAGCACAGTCAACTGTAAGTACACTGCAAGCCACACTTCTAATAACAGTGTAATTTCAATAAAAAAAGCAAATCAGCCATTTCAATTTGAAGTTGAAGATCACAGGGGGCACACTTCTCTCTCGTCTCTTTGAAAAGTTCCAGTATGTATTTCATCATAATCTCTGTGTACTATGATGCTGAAATGTGGACCGCTGTATATCTTAAGACCCAAAAGCTGAGGTTTATAACAAAGGTTACTTGTTCGACTGAGGACATAATTACAATTTTCATGGATGGTGAAAATTATATATGATTAACTAAGACAATAATTGCTGTAGCATATCATGTCATGGACACGATCATACATTTAGCTTTTTAAATAGAGTACTGTGTCTAGTGCGACTTTGAAAGGAATGTGTAAGTGTATATATTTCAATAAGATTTACCAATATTTATTATATACTTTTTTATTGTAAGAAAAGTATAGATTCTCACAATAGTTAACAATGATGGCCATGTTGCAATTGTCAGTAACTATACATTCTAACTTCTATATATAAATATTAAACCCCAGTGATCCATTTTAATAAAAATGGGTTGAGGCAAGCACTTACAGCCTGCTATAATAATACAGTATATGTGAGCTGCAGAACTGTGCAGAGGGCTTCAATAAGCTTTAGAGTGGCTACATCCTCAGCCTACCCTGAGTCATTTCATGAAATATTTAGGCTATGATGCATTCTAACAGTGGTGCATGAACAAGTACATACTTCAGTCACATTAGGTAGCTTAGGTGGGAGAGAAATGAGGATGTGTTGCACATCAGATTCTACAGAGTGGTGTGTTTCTGCTGTCAAGTCAACAATTTGAGAAGTTAAAATTACACCTCTTTCAACTTAAAATCTTGCTGATTAATACATATAATAGAGAATACATTATGTAGATAACAGAATGCATAAAAGTAACGTGTAATTAGTAATTATGTGCATGCAAACTAGATTAAATACTGGTTGAGTTGTTGCATTAACATTGTTTTCATGTTTATCCAAAGTTGATTGGCAGGCTGTGTATCGACGACTATTATAAAATCGGTCAGATTTTGTTTTTTACTTACAATGACCACAGAGAAAGGAAAATCAAATAAAAGAAACATTTAAAAGTTCACAAACAGACCTTTATTTAAAGAGCAGCGCCTTCAGTGTGAAATTATTCCGTTTTAGCATTGCTGATAATCCTACAGTATATGTTGTGGCATTAAAGCCACGTGAAGAGATCATGAACAAAAATGCAGAATTGGATTTTTAATTGTCACTATGCATCATTCTATTATGTCTTCACATCTTTTGATCTTTTGAAATTTTGTGAGACAACATAATTTTGAATTATGAGATACTCAATGTCCATTATTTCTAAAGAGAGAAAGTTGAATAAAAAATATCATGTAAGAGCAAACAATGAGCATCTCAATAGTCCTACAAACAACGTAATATTATCAGCATAGTTTTCATCAATGACAAAATGCTAAAGGAATAATTGCTTTTTTGTGAGTTCAATCTTGTCTAGTTTCTCTGAATTATATATTAAGTCACCAAAACCATATTTTGTACTCTATCAACACAGGATATGATTCTAATGCATTACAAGAATGATATTGTTTTCATACATTTAGTGTAACGAGTGCAAGCTCCTATTACTACATGACAGGAACAGAAGTGCAGGGGTGAAAATAGCTCCACGTTGTACATGACATGTACATTCTACAGGGTAACAAATTCCAGTATCTCATTCATTCATTAGCTGAAAGCTAAAATAAAGATATATTATTATCACGCAATAGCTGCTCAAAAAAGCAACAACCTTAATATTAAATACATACATAATATTTAGTGAAATTCTCCAACAACTTCCCAGATAAGCTTTCATGAAGTTTGACACGGCAAATACAAAACAACAAACAGTAGCCCTGTTTTACAGAGGTTAAGCCAGACACTAAGTTGAATTATGCAGCGTGTCCAAACTTTAGTTCCACGCCAGGCCTAATAATACGCTGACCAGAGCGTGCAGGGCACCGCTGATACAACAGCAGTTGAGGCCTCCGTTTCTGTACCTCGCCCTGAAATCCTCTCAGGTCACTCCTCTCAGCAGGCCTCTAAACATAGCTCAGCCCAGAAACAGACTAGATCAGAGGAAGTCTGCCTGCTGCTGGGTCGTGTGGCAATCCCTCAAAGGATGCAAAGATATGTGACAACTGCTCACATTCTCAGGCAACACCATGGACAGCATAGAACCACAACAGCAGCTTATGTCCCCCATACTGTAAGTATGAGCAGAAGCTAGAACTCCCGGCAACAGGAAACAGGCAGAAAATAATCTGTCTGTGACTTAGAAGAGGTAAATGATTACACAATTAACCACAGTTTAAGCATAACACAGCTGTGAAGGAACAGGAATCTTTAAGGCCTAAATTCAGCATCTGGTTGTACCCTGTTTCAGGATCAGTAAGTATGAAGCAGCAACAAAAAGAATTGTAGTGCAAATGTGATTTCAGGGCTCTAATAGCTATACCAATACAGAGGAGGAACTGGGACAAGCAGACAAATATTTGGAAACCTGTCTGAGATTGTCTGTAAGTCAACACACTTTCTCTATTTTCTATCACAGTGATGGAAGAGAACAAGGATTTCGGGAGGAAAATGTTGGCTGTGTTTTAAAACAATTCCTTTGCATCAGTGCAGCAACAGGCAGATTTCCAAACTAATCTTTACTGCTGAGTGTTAATAAAGCAAGTAGGTAAGCAAGAACACCTTTTTCATACAGTAAATAGAGTTTATTGTGCATGTTTTCTTTACTGGATCACCACCACAAGTCACCAGAGAGACAGCCTCCTCTGACTTGTTTATGATCACAATGTGTGCATGATTTCCAACATCTTAGTTTTGGACTATCTATCACTTGAACATTGCACAGTCTTGCCAAGGCCATCAACACTGCCATGACTACCAACACTGTGTATACTCAGATCTAAGACAGCCAAGGAGCCCTAGATTATATCTTCGAACACTGAACATGAATCATGCAATTAATTACAGGAACTTAGTCAGTAGAACTAAGGCACACCTCAGTCATGGATTAAACAAAAACAGTGTTGGATCTGGATCATGTTGTTATATTTACTGAAGTGTGACTACAGAAAATAGAACCTACCTTTTCCTTTGCATATACTGTATATCGGGATGGAGCTGCAAAAAGCACAGCATGGCTTGAGTCTGACCTCTCAGTACTTTTTAAAAATAGATGCACTTACTCACAAACATTGGCTTGTTCATAGTACTGGAACAGGGTTGAGAGGTTACACAGAGAGAAAGCAACCTTATCAGTGTCCTGTACATCTACACCGAGATACATTATCTTTAACAACCTTTTCACTAAGAGAAAACAAATTAATGAACACTGACAGTTTAGGTTTTTTTTCTTATCAACCTGATAGTAAAGTAAAGGAGTGAATACATAAAAACAAATATATGAAAAAATTGTAGTAAAGTATTGTAATAGTAACAGATGTGTATGTCTGTTGTATTGCATTTAAAAATTTAAACTTAAATACCTAAAAAAAAAAGTACTCTTGTAACAGTTTTTTCATCTGCAGACTTAACACCACAGTTACAAGTATGTAGTATTATTTAGTTTGTTAATTCAACTAAAAATGACTGATGTTGATTAGCACAATTGGTGTAGATTCATTACTCATTTACAACTCATTGTAAGTTTTTATACAATGCATTATCTCAACTTTAATTTGATAAGCAGCTCATCAGATCCCTATCAACTGGTATCAAGTGCTTGCTCATGGGGTAATGTTGGGACTCTGTAATTTAATTAATAATTAAATTAATTAATAATAAAGAGTGTGGTCTAGACCTACTCTACTACATAAAGTGTCATGAGATAACTTTTGTTGTGAATTAGCGCTATATAAATAAAATTTGACTTGACTTGATTGCCTTGTTAAATCATCTGAAAAAGCACTTCATTCAAACGAGACAAAAACGAAATAAACCTCACCAAAACCGTCTTAGTTTTTCTTCCCACAATCACCTTGTTTGCTCGAAGTAAATCCTCAATTCACTAAGTAAGATGTGAAAAGATTCCCCGTCTTTACGCCATTTTCACTTGCTGCTGATGGCCGCTACGGCCCTGCTTGCCGTGTCCTGTCATCCCCAAAGTCATAGTCCTAGTCGGAGTCACTATAAGTCACCTCCGCACAGTAAACCCTGACCATAAACTGGCCTCCACCGGTCTCAGAGGCTGTGTCCGTTCCCAGTTTGGTTTCCAGCCATGTTCAGGCTGCAGAGCCCAGTTGAGCTGAGCCCCGCTGCCTGCAGTGTCTTCCCTTGTGATACGAGGTCGCAATAGGCAGACTTAAGTCAGCTGTGAGGCTGCTAGCTCCACTGAGCTAAAAGTTGCCACAGTTACAACCAAAGATAATTACAGCAGACAGTTAAGTGGGCTGCAGTTGGAAGTTACTCTGGTGATCTGCTGCCCCCTATATCTTTGGAGTTACCTTCAAAGTCTGGCTATATTTTACAAATTGCACCTTCAAGTCTTGTCAATCCTGCTGGAGATCTTGGATGAAAGCATGCAAAAATACAACAGTGACATGCTCAGCTATAATTTGCCCAGTGCTTTGGTGTTTAAAAAGCCTCATCAGATGAATGCTCTGAGCTGCATGCTGTGATCTTGTCTGGTCAGTCTAGTTTCTGACCATCTGTTGTTGAAGGCCCTTGTAATATTAGCACCTCCTGTGTATTGTACCTACTGGTGTTTACTAAAATCCCATCATGATGCATCCTTTGAAAAGATATATTTTGACAACACAGGACTCAACCTGAAGGATTACTTCTGATGACTGTCAGGAGGAGCCTGCAGAGAAGACTCCAGACTGAGGGCTCCTTTTTATGATTTTAGCACCACGCACTCACTCAGCCCTGTAGGTTCAATGTTGCTGCTGTAGTATAGCACAATTACAGATCCATGATTGCACACCTTTTCCTAGATCCTTTTTAGATCAATTTTTTCCTCAATATTAAATTGTTTCTTATACCTCTTATTCTTCTATTTAAGTCTTCTGATCCAAAGTCACGTCTCAAGTGTTTAAAGGGCTGGTCCAGGTCATGTCTCGAATCTGGAATCAGGTTATTTAATGTCCATTTAAAGTCCATTTAAAGTCCAGTTCCAAGCGATGAACAAAAGCATCTGTACTGTACTTTTTTTTGTATTTTAAAAAACAAGTCCATAACCTGTAGTTTATGCACACACACCCTCACATTGTGAGCGCTTGCAGGATTTTAATTGTAATTGTCTAAAAGCAATTGTGTAAAATAGCATCGTTCATATTTGCCTGTAATGGCTGCAGTGTTTTAGTGAGCTTCACTGTCACTACAGGAAAACAAGTCATTGATCTGCTTTGTGTGGTGTGTGGCATGAAGTGACAGCACTGTCGGTGTCCTTGTTCAGCTTTTCTCTACATGTCCTTATAAATGCATAATATGTAAGTGTGTTCTGTATGATTAAAGTTATTGTGATCGAGTTGTGTTTGGAAAAAAAAATGCCATTAAATAGGCTATCTCGCTGTGTCATTAAAAAAAAAATTGAAATTAAAATGACGAGTAATAATAGATTTTGACAGAATTTTTAAGACCCTGAGTTGTAAGCTCTCATTTTTGAGCCTCAAATTCAACTTAGGTCCCACTTTCAGGTGTCTACTTAGTTGCATCTCTGCCTCTTTGAGTCTAAAACAGATTGTATGGCCTCAAGAAGCTGGTACTTGTTTAATTCAACAACCTGTGCTATTTCTAGTATCAAATCATACAGTAAATAGGATGGCCACATTTTTCATCTCCAAAAATTGTACCTGTTCTGTCTAATTTGTTTTCTCATCTCAGGCATAACTTGATAAGTGATGTCAGAAGATAAAAAAAGTTTGAGTTACTGGCAAAGCTTTGATAAAAATGTTTTTGATTAAAAAAAATTTTTTTTTAAATTAATGCAGGTTTACGTAGGAAAACTACAGGCAGCTAGATATTGTTTCTTCTAACCAACACAATGACGCAGGTTAAAGCCTTGTAGGCAGCCAATGTGAATGAGTCACGATCCATGCATGATCCTGGCATGAACCTGGCTTTGCTTTAATTTAATATAGATATTTAAAATACATTTAACTGCCAATCTGAGTCATCTAAAATCAGACAAAGAAGAAATACAATGAAAGAGAGAGCAAGAGTGAAAACAGCAAAGCCAAAAACTAGAACTTTATCTGCTTTGAAAAGCACAAAGCATGAATGTGCACTCTGTGCAACTTGTTGCAGTTGCAGACTCAATACTTTGTAAACAAGAATGAAATGGGATTAACTAGGGACAGCAGTCTCAGATAAATGGGTCGAATGTAGGTGGAACACATGTTCAGAATACGTGTGTCAAATCTCAAACATCAAAGTGCTGAAAACCGTGTACTGTATGTTGCTGTGTAACATGTAAAAAAAATTTTGTTCTTTTTATCCCCAGGCTACTGCAAAAAAGTTAAAAGACCTAACTGATATTTCACAGGTAAAGCTAAAATGGTCAATATGCAACCTTTGAATCAAAATCTTAGGACAGTTTTCCATGTGACAAATGACCACAGTTAAGCTCTTGCACTGTGGACAATGACTACTGAGAGAAAAATGGGATTTTACTAAGGATCTACACATCACAAAAACTGAAAATGATATATTCTGCTGTAACTGAATATGTTATCAAAGCCGAGAATTAGACCTGCAGCACAACATAACACAGGGGACAGAGGCCTATTGACTATCAGTAGCCTGAAGGGGCTTTGTGATGGAGTTTCAGTGTGAATCATTGTACAAAGTACAACCGAAGTACAAGACACAGGGAGGTATTTGCCTTTACTCCTTAGTCGTGGATTTTGGATACAGCACATATCCACTTACAGGGATATATTTAAATCAAACAAAATAGTTTCTGTTTGACCAGACTTCAGGCACACTCAAACTTACCAAGGTAAAGGGAGTGGAAATATACCCTTATATATATATATAATATATATAATTATATATAATATAACCATATCTTTTATGCTCCTAGACCTGCCTGTGTTTTTGTTGTTTTGCATTATGTAACATAAACAGCCATTGTCTTGTCAGCCCAAATGAGAACACTTACCAGATGAAATGTAGTCTGAAATTAAAATATACCACACAGTCCAGCTTTTATGATTTTGTAACAAAAATTTAATAAGTTTAAAAAATGTAAAAGAAGTTATATAAAAGTTGTTGTAAGAGTACTTGTAACTACTTGAGGAAAATATCTCTGTTCCCAAACTCACAAGACTTAAGAGTATGCGTGCCTGCTGCTGTCTCCATTTTGTCCATAATGCCATGTGAGGCACAAGATAGTAACAGTAAGGTGGTGAAAAGAGTACTAGAATATTATACTCAAGTAAAAGTACTTTACACAAATTTGACTCAAGTACAAGTAAAAGTACTACACTAAAATGTACTTAGATACAAGTAAAAAGCAAGTCTGTTAAAATGTGTCACAGCTTTGACAAACAGAAAGAACAGAAAGTCCTCACACACCTCACTAAAGGCAGAAGTTCATAAGCAATGTAGCAAATTTAGAAATCACCTCTGAGGATCCACCATTAACATTTTAGCTTTTAGCAATTTCCCAAATCGGCTTCACCTGTTAATCACGTAACATCGGCGTGTGTTTGATATGTGTCACTTAGTGTGCTCCTCCTGTGGTACATTGAATGATGAATGATTGATGAGGTAGATGCGGCCACTTTTTAACTAGGCTGAGGGACAATAATGCTAACCTTAACCTATAATGACGTCATCCTTAATTTTAGGGCATTATTGTTTTAACTCAGTAACGGATTCACCTGGAAATATAGTGAAGTACAATACTTGTTATAAAAAGTACTTGTCATGGTTTCGGGTTTTGTTTATTTTCCTTGTGTTTTATTCTAGTTTATTTCCTGTTGTATGTTGTGTGGTCCCT
>JBBPCS010004576.1:0-11203 GCA_037974645.1 Hollardia meadi | reverse complement strand
CACACACACACACACACACACACACACACAGGTTTTTCTTTGGTGTAGGCGTAATCATAGGTGTGCTTTCAATTTTCAAGGCAGCATTCAAGCAGAAGAGTGGCTGTTGTAATGCCATTTGCAAGTTGATAGCTGCATTTTTAGTGTGTATATAAATCAGTCCGTAATTGTCTCTTCTGAAAGCCCACGATATGATGCCACTATAGGGAACTTCTCATTTAGAACAACTGGCAGAAGAAGCACTCGGATGCCTTAGAGTAGAAATACTTACATGGACATTTTGGGGAAAATGCATATTTGCTTGCTTTACGAGGGTTGGATCAGAAGATTTATACCACTATGATAAATATGAAGCCAGAGCTAGTAGCTTAGTAGCATAGCATGTCTCATAAACACTGGAAGTAGGGGGAAACAGCTAGCCATGATCTGTACAGAGTTTAAAGAAATAATACTTCTTCTGTTTAATCCATACACAGTCTTTTACAGGCCAACAAATGGGACTCTTGGTATTTCACCCAGGGCTAACCCTTATGCCCTGCATCACACAAAGTGCTGTGTGCCTGATGCACCTTCTTATCACTTCGCATTGTGTCGACTCATCACCATGACAGTTTTCTTTTGTTGCTCAAACCTAACCAACCTACCGCTGAAAATACAATATTTGCATATGAAGATCCTGTTGAAGATCCTGAAGTTAGCCATCTTCTGGCTTTAGCTAAAAATTTAGTTTACAGGCATGAAAGTGGCATCAATCGTTTAAGTCTTAGCAAGAAATGAGCAGATTTCCCTAAAAACATATTAAACACAAAGTATGCATGCACAATGGCAACTTTCAGGTTGCTGAATTACGAACCAGAATGTAGGCCTGTTGAATAATTCAACCAATTCTCATCCCAGGTCATCACATACCGATGTTTCGTCATGCGCCCCTCGTGTCACGTGCAAGGTACCCTTTGGTGTTGCCGGCTGATGCACTAAGCCTTCCCTGACATACAATGGGGTCTTTGCCATCCAAGCCTTCCTTTTCGCTGGCTTTACATTGCTGGTATATTCAACCCTTGTGCATGTCTGCCTGATGCCAAAGGGTACCTTGTGCGTCTGGATGAGACAGGAGGGGCTATGACAAAACATCAATATCTGATGAGCTGGGGATGAGAACGGCCTGAATAACTTTTATTACTCATGAGTAAACATGTCAGCAGCATTTTATTGTTGTACCTGGTCGCTACTTTTAATATAGCCTACTGTAGTTTAGAGTATGGCAGTGCATCATCTTGTATTAGCTGTTTTGTATGTAAAATGTTAATATGCAGCATATAATATGGAAATTAATGTAACCACTTTTGGGAATTTCTTGTTTAAATATCACATCTTTTTTCCTGTAGTGCTCCTTTTTGAAAGATGCTGGGGCATCCTAGTGTTCAGTGATATCATACTATATAACCTCAACATTCCCAGTTAAATTCTGCTCAGGAACCTTTATCGCATGCCATCACATCCTCTCTCTCTCCTGGTGTTCCCTGTCTGTCTTTGCAGTCACCCCGTCAAATAAAGATTGATGCTGGTTGATGCTGTTTTATGGATGGTATGATATCAGATCATTATTTTGCAAAAGTCAACAATCATAAAAATTCATGGAGAATGTCAAAAGTCTATTTACATTTATATGCGTGCATCGCTTGTTTATGTGACATATATTCAAGGGAAGGAGATCAGCCAAGGTCAGCCAGTGATTATTGATGCGGAGTATCATCTGAGAGATGATGGATGGCAGTGCTCTTTATGGATCGCTTCGCTCCATCACACTCAGGGGTTCACACAGGAACTAGTTCACAAAGTCAAACAGTTCATACGTTTGTAATATGGTGTGCTGCGGGGTTGCATTTGGGTCATGCAGGAAGGTATAAAACTTTATTGTTCAGGTTCCAAAAATATGGAGCAAAGAGGAATCAGGGATTTTAAATGTAATTAATGCCCTGTTAAATGAAAATACAAAAGTGTATATGAAAAATTCAGAAATCTTTTTAAACACCAAAAAGTCGTCATATCTAAATGATGAAATAGGCAGTTTGTCTTTGGGCATTACAAAAACGAATCATTGGGGTGTTCTCTGATCTGCACCGAGGATACGTTTTGGCAAATAGAAATGGTTGGTTAAGGTTAGAGAAAGATCACGCTTGTGTTAAAGGAGTTTAAACTTTTACTGTTAGGAATACAAAGATGGGGAGATGGTTTGCTCACAAAGACAGTAAAGTATTACATGTGGAAACTCAGAAACAATTCATGGTGGTCAAAGTCGGTTGATGACCAGCGAATGAGACTCAACAATCAACCATCTTTCTCCAGAATCGCTCCACCTTTTAAACAATTCAAACTGTTCTGTTCACAAAGAAAGTAAATATTCGACTAAAGTACAAGCACAGGCTTGATCGCGGGATTATTTGTCTACTCTCTCCAAACAGCCAGAACACCTTACTGTATACTAGTGAGCCACGGCAGACACAGGGTCTGTGTGTCCGTTAGTGTTCAGTTCAGCCTCGGACTGCACTCACCAGAGACTGCAGTTATTTCCTTCCAGTCTCTCCTTTTCCCCCTCTCTCAGAAGCCTACGTTACCCCGCAGCTCGCTGATGCAAACAGGTTGAGAAACGAGAGTGAAGATAAAACTACTCTTTAATCCCAAACTTTTGAAAAAGAAAACGTTGAGCTCTCGTCCCACTGGTAAACGACTGCGGATCAAAGTATGCCTCCATGCTGGCGATAGCCGTGGCCAAAGGCATTCTGTTTTCGGGTTGTCTGTCCGTCCGTCTCAGGAACACCTTGAGGGAATTTTTTCAGATTTGGAACTCATGACTACTTGGACCTGAGGATGAACTGATTAGGTTTTGGTGGTCAGAGGTCAAAGCTCAAGGTCGCTGTGACCTCACATCATTCCTATGCTTGTGAACGCGATATCTCAGGAACGCTTCTTTCTTCAAATTTGACAAAAATGTGGACTTGGACCCAAGGATCAACTGATTCAGTTTTTGTGGTCAGAGAATTCATATGCTAAAATAATGAACATAAATTTCAAACAAATGTCTCACAAAGTAATGAGGATGAATTCATGTAATTTTATATTCAAAAGGTCAAGGGTCAAAGGTCAACTCCACTGTGACGTCATAATATTCTCTGTTCTCTACAGTATGCAGTGACTGATAGAGAGCTTTGTCTGAGTAGACATAAATGGAAATTGCAACTTCATTAGTGCATGGAGGCATATAACTGCTACAGTAATTCTAGTTAACCTTTTAATTTCAACAACTGTCCCTCCTGAGTGCTTATGATAACAAAACTCTCTCACTGCATCTCTACTGCTGTGAGAAAGTTCTGTAGCTTTAATTGTCTGTCTTGTGCTCTTGGCAAGACATAATTGGATTCGAGGAGGGTGAAGAAAAACAACTCCTTATGGTTTACTCTGGTCATCTGGTGGCTAATAAACACAGGAGCCTCGCGAGAGGAAATTAACTCGTGGGGCAGGTGGTATCACTCTCCTTCTGTCTCTTTTTGTGCACACCTCCCACTCGAGCCAGACCTCGCTCACAGTGATCACAACTCGTGTAACACCCCTCACAGACTCGTCTGGCTGGCATAAACAAAACAGAGTAAATAGTCCAAAATAGATTGGTGAAAATGCAGCCACGGCTGAGGGGTGATGTCGGGGTTAAAAACAAGTGAAGGAATGAGGGTTGAGAGATATGTAAGTAAAGAAGAAGATGGTTGGTGGGACTGAATGCAGTAGGAGAAGGAGAGGTGCTGTGGAGGTAATTTGCTCAGGATAATTCTTCCAAGTGAAGGTTGATCACGCTGAGAAAATGAGCTACTCGTAGGTGTAATGAGTTTTTCTGTCTGACAGAGCTTTTTTAATACATTGCATAATACACCTCCAGTTTGTGCTAAAAAAAAATACTTGAATGATATTATCCTGTATGGCAGCAGGTGCACTTGGAGGTAATTACAATTCACATGTGTGGTATTTAGTCAGGGGTAATACTAATGCAGTGGTAAATTGTAGACTTTTTCTCAGCTAACAGTGGAAGACATTTTTAAAAGTTTTTCTCAACCATATGTGCACAGTTAAATAGAATATTTAACATTCTCCATGAAGGTTGGGAGCACATAAAACCTTCTGCTGTGACAAGGCGGAGACAAATGTTACGCAACATAACAGTTCAGCAAAGAGACAGCTCTCCAACACTGAAATCACCTGATATCAATCATTCTGACAAAACACTCATTGTGAGTCTCGGTCTATAAAAAATATTAGAGATCCTGCAGATAAGAAACTACAGCCAGAACTCTATACGAACAAGTGTGGCACCCAAACGAACATCTTTTCAACACCAGTCCAATCAAGCTAACATACTTGGCTACAAAGCTACTAGCAAGCTAACGTTATATAGCGGATTCTGAGCTAAACATGTTTGCTAACTGTCCATATATGGACGTTAACGTTACCTTCCACATTCATCCTTCATTGTGATGTTGCATTTAGTGATTCTTTTTGTTTATGTGAAGTTATTACAGCCAACGTTTATGACAAATGTCCAAGTAGCTGCAGGTGTGCTTGCAATGGTGTTGTTATTGCAGCGTCATCTGTGGCATCAGACGCGCAATTATAATAAGTGAGGCAATGATATTCAACTTTTGCTTGTGAGAAATTTCCTTAGTCTTAGTGCACCAAAAAATAAACTAAAGATTGCTCATGAGTCCCAAATCTTGAGTCCAAGTCAAGTCTCAAGTCTTTTGAGGAAGAGCCTCAAGTCAGATCTCAAGTCATTGTGTGTGCAAAATGCGACTCATAACCTCATCTCTGCTCCAGTATCTGAAAGACTAAACTCCACAAATCTAAAAGACTAAACAGGTTTTTTGTCAGTGTCTGAAACTTTTATTCAGATTGCTCCTTCCGAAACTCCATGTTTAAGGTTTAAAGCATTTCAACTCTGGAAACTTCATTTCCAAAATGACTACTGGGGGAAGGTGCTTTATTTTAGTTGTATCGAATAGCAATGGTTTTTTGTTGTCACTTGATACGTTCTTGTTTTATGCATTTTATGCCCGGGACACTCTGCCCACCTGAAAAGTGTGAGTGCATTGCAAAATCTCTTGCTTTTCATTTTGGCGAAAATTGTGTGACTATACGAGAATACACAGGTGATTTGATGATTCTATAAACTGTGCATTGAAAATCATCGGCATATCCCCCATAAACATTTGATCAATTATGTTTCTTTATTAACAAAATGACTAAATCAGATTTCTGAATATGTTTACAACAGTTAGCAGTCGAGTACCTGAAAATTTCAAATGTGTCTGTTTTCTCTCCTCAGCTCTCCTCCTTCTCTATGACGTCACTAACAAAGCATCCTTTGACAACATCCGGGTAAGAACCACACCTGGACACCTGGTCTGTCTGACCCTCTCTCTTCACTTCTTTGATATACTCACTGATGTTTGTTCATGTCTTGTCTCAACACCTAAAAACTGATTTCTGTAAACAGATTGATTAATTTATACCACATCTCTGGGTTAAGACTGAGTTACTGCCCCAAGTGAAGGTGTCAACATTATTCCAGTTGTGGTACTGGACCATTGCGGTGAAGAGGGAGCTGAATCTACATTCATGGTCACAAGCTTTGAGTAGTTAAAAGAAAGAGATTGTGGATACAAGCAGCAGAAATGAGTTCCTTCCATAGGCTGGCTGGGCTCACCCTTAGTGATATAGCATAAGGATCTCAGACACACGGGGGGGAGTTTGCAGTAGATGCGCTGTTCCTTAGCTTTGAACAGCCTGTGATAAGGATGTGTCCTCTGGGCCACCCTTTGGAGGTTTTACGGTCACGTCCGACTGGTACATGCAAGACCCCAGGGTAAACCCAGAACACACCGGACAGCATATCTCATCTTCGGAACGCCTCTGGATTAAGAGGCAGATAATTGAATGGAATGACTATTTTGCATATTAACAAGATTCAGGAGTTCTTTCCATTATTTCATTATTTCACTCTGTGTACCTGCAATTAATTGGCTGGCTGCCTGAAGGATGTTATTATTTTTTGGATGCTAGAAATCACTGTTGATCGCTCACAAGGAGGGAGGCTATTTAGTGCTACTTGGTGGAATAACCATACACACACTTTCACATTTAGATGAAGGCCCAGGTGATTTGTGCTCTGCCTTAGCATAACTATTTGCACATCTAAACTGGGATTTTGCATGAATGCTTACCTTAGATTATGGCACAGAAAAGTGTAACATCAAATCCTGTACATTATTGACTCGTTTCCCTTCATGTAAACAAAGCAGAAATATAATTTATGGATTATACAAGTTACAAGTATAGCGCTTACAGTATATTATACAGTGCTTAAGTCTTGGTTGACAATGTGCAGTGTAATACAGAAGCTCTAAACAGCAGAGGGGCCCATTTGCTTGCACTCACAGCATGGATTGGACGATGAGCGATGAAGACTGTGAGCGAGGATGACCACAGTGGCAACAAATGAAGGGATGTGATCAAACTGAAGAGCATGGGGGTGCACATTAGAGCTCACTTTTATCCCCCCAAATGCACCCATCGCTTTGTAGTCGCAGCATTTTTCCCCTCTGCAGTCAGCTCCCACTGTGATTTTCCAGCCCCATTTGGTGCCACTCCCCTCATCTATTGTTGGCCTCCTTTGATATAGAGTGTAGATAAGAGCAGAATATGGCCATTATAGAAGAGTTTGTCTTCCGCATCGAGATGAGGAATGGCTCCATATCCGTCTGGCAGGCCTGATGCATTTACATTTAGGGTCTTTGTGTGTGTGGGTAGGTTTGTTTGTGTGTCTTGTTTGGGTATGCCTGTGTGGGGTGTCTGTATGACCTCAGTGTGCATGTGTGCTCAGGTGTGTGCGTAGGTGTGCAAAATGCCTTCATGAACGGACAATGCAGAGCAGTCCCTAGAGAACAAACAGACACAGCTAGGTTCTCTCCAAACAGCTGGTTACCCTCATTATGCTTTAAATAGTGTGCATGAATTCACTCTATCAGGTATTTGAAGCTTTGGATCTAATGGGGATGGAAAACGGAGGACAGACAAGAGAGGAGGAAAGATAGTGTAAAGGGAGAAGTGTTAGTAAGTTGTTAAGTAAACACCGATCTGCTACCGAGTTGCCATGAAGGTTGGTGATATTCTATATTTTTCATTGACAATATATTCCATGAAAAGACCAAAAGCAGCAAAGTGTTGAGTGATGAATACACACTTCATGCAATAGTGGTTATTTCCAGCAGCAGGACGGTGTATGTGGTATTGAGACAAAATAAACTATAGTGTGTGTGTGTGTGTGTGTGTGTGTGTGTGTGTGTGTGTGTGTGTGTGTGTGTGTGTGTGTCTGTGTGTGTGTCTGTGTGTTTTCATGGTAATGAATGAAAATGTCACCCAGAGCAATAGTGTGCCTCACTTGTTAGTACTTTTATTTTATTGTCAACATAGAGACAACATATACAAGTATATATATATTTATTGGATGGATTATCCAGTTTAAAAACCTCAATGTTGAAACTGCAGTGAAATGCTGGTATGTTGTCAATATGACCTTCCACAGATAATTTTCATGTCTTTTTTTGCTGCATGTGACATGGTAAAAAAAAACACCCTGAATCTCTTGTTAAGGTGCTGCTGGAGCCGTGCTGTTCAGGCGAGCAGTGCAGCTGCTCTAATCTGTTAACATGAATGTGGAAATGCAAAGCGACATGTTTCGCAACACATGCACACCATGTGGACCAGATGTAAGGAAGATGATCACAACTGCAATGTTACAATAACTGTCCCTTCCCATTTCCCAAAATAATTCAGACGTAGAAGGCTATCATGAAGTTACAATAATGTACAAACATTGATATTGGATTTCTTGAGGAGTAAAATCGGTAATAAGAAAAACACTGAAGTTTAATAAAAATGACCAAAATCTGTGTATATGCACAGTTTATAATGTATTAGCAGCCATACAGAAGTTAGGGGGGCATAATTTGTTGTTTTTTTTAAACCAATGCCGAAAACCAATAATTAGCTGCCTTTCATGGCCGATAGCGATAAGATTCCATATTTCTACATTTTAAAAAGTCCATCACCTGTAGTTTATGCGGGATTTATGAGGAGATGTATAGGTGGAGCTGTAATTGTTCCTGTTGTCAATACATCAATTAATTAGGGCAACTACACTGTAAAAAAAAAAAGAAAAAAAGGAGGATAAAATCCATGGTCCTTGTTCTGTGACAGAGGAAGCTTATTGCTCTTGGCACATGGTAACACCTGAAAGAAGGGAGTGATACACTCAGCTGGACTTTGGCAGCTGCACAGTCGGAGGACACCCAAGATTTTTCGAAGCAGTATATCAAACTGTAAATGTTTGTATTTCAATATATACATGTGGACATGTGGGGATTGTATTAGGAAAAGTTAAATCAATTTGTATTGCAAAAGCAGCATGTGGTGAATGCAACAAAAAGTGAAAAATCTCCACTGATTGTTTGTGCGAACACGTTGTAATTCTGCTCCCTGTAGTCTGCTCTGTTTCTTTCCCCTCCCTGAACATGTAGCAGACCACGTGCCAGCTGTCACCAGTATACAATAAATTGATTTTTACTTTACTGTTGTTGGAATCTTTAGAACAACAAAGCCTCCCTGCTGCGAGAAGGCTTTCAGTGATTTAATGATTTACTGATTTTTCTCTGTGGCTCGAGTGTGCTGGTCAATACCTATAAGATCTGTCTCCATGTGTGTGTGTGCCGCTGTGCTGTGTGTGGATTCGTGTGTGTGTGTGTGTGTGTGTGTGTGTGTTTGGCATGTGAGTGACTAGCACGTCTTGAGCCAACTTGGCGCCTGGTGCCTAGTAGCAGCTTAAAAGCCCTGATATGAGGTTGTGAAGGATTCAAGGGTTTAAAGACATCAACAACTGGAATTTTACGACATTTGCACGCATGGAGTAATATACAATAATGAATAATGCAACTTGGAAAATTGCTTGAAAAAGCCTGTTTGTATCAGAGTGTTATCATGTCTGACACTCACATAACTATGTGTAGTGTAATCGTATCTGAAAACGACCATGGCAGTGTTGTAGACGAGATCACCTAAACTGAGACCAAGTCATGACTAAGACCTGAGTGTATTGAGACATGGACAAGACCAAGACTTTGAGGAAATAAGACCAAATCAAGGCCAAGACCAGACCAGTGGAAGTCCCGCACTGCATTCCACACTCACGTTAACATGTGGAACATGCAAAGCACTCCTCAGATCAATCTGAAAGATCCACATTCCCATAAAAAACATCCACAGAAAACAAAGGAAGATTGCTTGTTATTCACTTTGTTTATCGCCATACGGTGTGTGTGTATGTATAAATGTAGAAGGAAAGTAAATGTTAATAAAATATGAGAGGGAAGGAGCCGAAATCGACTGAACCATCTTTATTCAACAATCATTTTTCATGTTTTACCATCCATCTAACACAATACAGTTTTTTTTCTCCAACCATCAGGTTTTCTGGGTGTTAAACAATTATTCAATACAATGATATCTCCCTACTTATGGTCTTGATCGGTCTTGAAATAAAATCCTTAGGCCTCTTTGTCTGAGATCAAGGCAAGACCAAGTAAAACTGCTTCAAACCTTCAAAAAGTACCAATCTTGAGCACGACAACACTCGACCTTTGTGAGTGCAGACAAAAAAGTTGATGATGATGATGGCAAAAACTCAGAAAATAGAATCACACATGTTATCATGAACCCCGTTGGCATGATGACCAGTAAAGCACAAAATGATCATTGATCTTGACCAAATAGAAATCACTGAACAGAACTTGTGCACCTGTGAATACACACTGATGTGTCTGTGTGTGTTGACAGTATGTGCAGAAGCAGAGCAGCCTGGTTTACAGTGTGCCGCTCTATAGATACACCATTCATATATGAAGGTTCTTTTATTATGACAAGACAACATTACTGTCATACAAAAAGGGGCAGAAATGGAGATCTTGCCACATTAAGAGGTTATTTTATTGCAGAGAGCAGGCTCATTAGCTGTACTGAACATCGTAAAAACTTAGCAGTGATGATTACTAAACTTATTTTGTCCTTGAAGCTTTAATTAATGATCATCAAGAGTGCAAGGGACACTCACTTCCTTCTCACAGCTACTTTCTCATCAACTTAATCATTTAATAGAATTCAGCTGCCTATGTTAGAGCGCCTTCGTGCACAATCAGAGAATGACAAGACATTAAAGCAGCCGTAATCAATATTGTTTTGATGAGTGAGAACGGGCTGGGTTTGGTTCACTCTCACCACTCTCATAGTCACGTTCATCCACAGCAGGCAGCTCTAAAACCTAAGTGTGTGCTACCTGCTCAGCAGCAAACAGCACACAGACAAAGTTGGTGAGTGACTGGCAAGCATACTTGAGAATTTGGCTAAAAGGAGGGTTAAATATTAGACTTAAATTTATCTGAAAGTCCAGATGAATGACAACGTTTCTCTGTGTCAGTTTAACTTTGCCATATAAACTTGAAAAGGTGATTTGCCAGTGTTGTGTTTAAAGTAGTTTTTGCTGCACCAATTTGGCCAAAAAGAAGAAGTTAAATCAGGTTTAAGTTCTTCTTGATTCATATTTGTGTTTTTGTGTTTTGCTGGCTGTTCATAATTTCATCAGGGCATGAAGAGAGAGACTATCGGCAAACTGCATGACTGATCCAACATAAGCAATGCGCTATGATTATTGATTATTTTTTTCCTCCTTACTTTTAACAATCCACATTTATCAGAATTACTGCAAATGTCTTACGAAAATAAAACGTTTCGCAATATACTGAAATGGAGACAGAAAAGAGGACAGATAGAAAGGAGTGACTGTAGCCATGGTTACAAATGGTGTAGAGCAGGAGAGGGCCATACTTTACTTTTTCTTCTCTTTCCTGCGATGACAAGTTTGAGGCTTAGTTAGCATGTTGGAATCAAGTTAAATAGCAATATGCCTTGAGATTCATTAACATAATGCTGCCTTATATTGATTTTTTAGGTTTTTTTTTTTTTTTTCTTTGAGGACGTTGCGGGCCGGATTTAGATGGTCCGAGGGCCTGAGCTGGTCCTGGGGCCGTATTTTGCCCATGTGTGGTGTAGA
>JBBPCS010004575.1:0-11205 GCA_037974645.1 Hollardia meadi | reverse complement strand
TATATATATCCTCATGGCGTCTTCATGTCATGTTAAACATATCCTGTTTTGCCACAAAGACGGCTGTAAAATGTCGGTTGAAGTAGTCTCAAACAGTTGTCTATCACTTGGCTGCTGTCTTGCCTAGGTTTTATGCCACTATTGTCCCCTTCTCCACGCCCCCTCCTCCTCCTGATGAAAAATGCATTATTAACAAGATATCAATATTTTATTTTTCAATATCATGATTGTCATCGATATATATCGCAGCACTCCTAGTTCATATACATGCAGTTTGAACATACTATCACACATATTGTACAAATGTTGACTGATGTACAATCTGTATCTGTATCTTTTATGAATGTTCCATGTCTCTCTCTTCTGCAGGGTCTCTTAAAGGAGTGTAATGAGTTGGGGGCTGAGTACCTTTTCCAAAAAGACAAACCCTACGATGTGAGCTATGATACTGGGGATAAAAGCATCCAGTGTGGCCGCCATGTGGATGCCTTTAAACTTTGGCTCATGTGGAAGGCAAAGGTATTCAAGCACAGTGTCAGTGTAACTCCACTGTGATAAGGTTCATATTCTTTCCTCTTATGACATTAAATCAGACTGAATCTAATCTTTTCTAATCTTTGGTGGCTTAGGGCTCTGTTAACATCAATCTGTGTAGTAAAGCAAGATCAAGACTGATGCACAAGGGCATCAGGATATACTCAAATTATTTAAGATTATGGTGACATCCTGTTCCACGTTGAAGCAGGTTTAATACATTGTGACAAGAAGTTGGTTTCAGTGATGGCCAAACAAATCAGCTCTTCTTATTTCTTTTAAAATGTCTATGTCACCACAGTCCATGCTGACCACACACAAATATGAATAGAGAGCACCAAAAACAGCTTTTGTTGTGTGTGCTTTCACTAAGTTTGCAAAAAGCTTAAAGATCATTGAAATGTTAACCTCAAATAACTAACTTCAAATGACTGTTTGTGATAATATATTATGCTTACTGTAGAATTTAAAGGAATCTGCCAGACCATGTTGGTACACAGAGATATTGAATGAGTTCCAGAACTCCATCATTCAGCATCACAAATAAGAATTTAATATTAGACATGTTATATATTTTTTTACTGAGTGACTCACTGACAAAAAATAAAGAAGTGGCCAAAAATGCCGAAGTTAATTAAGTTTATCAGTCAGCGTTTAGTGACACTCAGAAATGCAGTTTGCTGTGTATGTGTCTGCTAGGTGACATGATGTTCTACATTATTGGGCCCATCTTTCATTAATTTGTCTCGTATCTCCTCCATTGTGTGATAAGTTGGTGACAGTGCCCGATGAAGTGTCAATTATCAGGAATGAATAGATGACATGGGGGCCAGAACCATCCCACGAACAGTGGAGGACAACTGTCTCCATTAATATATGACTTAGCAACGGGAGATATTTCTAGTCTGTTCAGTTCATAGAAGCCTTTGAATCAGCTATGAGCTTGTGTGTTACAGTCGCCATTCTGTGGTGACGATGAGGCATGGAAAGACTACACACTGTTGCTATTCAGATTTTTTTTCATGCCATTAAATTATAATGTCGAGGTGTCCGCAGCCAGCACAGTAATTGAGAACTGTGAACAGACTATTTCACTGGAACTAGTTAGTAGGTGTTATTAATAGGAATTAATGTACACCCTGCAGCCAATTAGAATTGAGTATTCACCCAGATGTTTGTATGTCTTTCTGTGTCTCTTTGTGTCACTCTCTCAGGGCTCAGAGGGTTTTGGAGCTCAGGTCAACAAATGCTTGGAGAACGCTGAGTATCTGTATGATCAACTGCAGAAGAGGACAGACTTCGAGCTGGTCTTCAAAAACAAAGTGAGTAAAGCTGGTTTTCATGGGGGAAATGTATCTTCTTGATCACACTGTGTGCCATGTTCAGATTATTGCTTTGTCTTAAAAGAAAAATTCTCGATACAGTTTCCCAGTAGTGTCAGTGGTCTTGAAGGGGTCTCCAAGGTGCAGCTTCACGGATATTAAGTGGTTGTTGAAGGGCTAAAAACATCTACATATCTAATTGAAAACCATGATAAATTTGATTTGTAATTTTAACAGTATTTCAGTGCTGACATTTTATCATTGCAATTCACTTAAAGCCACAGTTATATCCTAGATATCTAAAAAGCTTTCACTTTTCAACCCAATGTTGCCTGGTTTTAAACTACTATAAATGTCTAAGACAACCAAGACAGATGCATTGTTGTATTTATTTCGTCCTAGTTTATAGTTTTAGTTCGAGTTAAGATTGTGGTTATTTGTTTTTATTATTGCATTTTCTTATTTACATCTTTGTTTTTCTTCTTTCAGTCTCTAGTGGACACATTAATTTTGTTCTCTTATACAGCCGGAGCACTGTAACGTGTGTTTCTGGTACACCCCCTCCAGTCTGAGATGCCTCCCACCTGGACCTGAAAGAGACACAAGACTCCATCAGGTCAGTACAGAACACCACAGTTGTTCCTCTGGACTCATCCAGACTTATTTTACTTTATTTGATGATCATCTCAATCTCTTTATGTCTCTGCAGGTGGCTCCTCGGATCAAAAGCAAGATGATGGAGAAGGGCTCTGCTATGATTGGCTATCAGCCTTTGGGAGCCAAAGTCAATTTCTTCAGGTGTGTGTTGTCCAATCCTGCCACGCAGCAAGAGGACATTGACTTCCTCCTGGACGAGATCATCTGGCTGGGCCATGACCTGTGACCTCTGATCTAATTGTTTGGCTATGTTGAAGGAAATGAGTGCATCTGACTATAAGACCATGTCACTGTGCCATGAGGTTACATTGTATCCAATTCTGATTGTTGGAAAATTTCCTAAAGACCACCTTCCCAAATAAATTAGAAAAAAAGTAGGAAATAAAATAAGTTCCTCTGGACTCATGAATAGTTTCTTACTATGAGTTACATAAGCAGCAACAATATAGTTAGCTTTCAAACAGGCATTTGTTTGGGTTGTTAATGTTGTGATGACTTTCAGGTTGTGCCTAATGGCCATCCCTTTTCCAGATTAAATATTTTTTGGCTTCCAAAATCATCCTGGGTGCTGTATAGTATGCTCTGTATTCAGGGTCATATTTTCTCACCTCCCACTTTGGAGCTTCTACTGGCGCAGGGTTGTCTGCCACATTACTTTTTTGATTCAAATCCATTCTGTATCACTGCATTTGAGGGAGCGTTCGCTCACAAACAGACTAAAGGATAACAGACTAAACACTTGTCTTTACTCTATTCAAACACAAGGTCATTAAAAATTGTGAGAAAAAAAATGACAGTGATGTGAATTGTAGTTTGTTATGATTGGCCTGTTGTGGGTTATATTTACTTTAGCATTGTCCAGTTGTGAGGAAATTCTGGCAAAATCTGTGTTTTTATTACTGAGAATATTGAGTTTTGTCTTGCTATGGGGAAATGTGTTGGTTGGTCTCCTTGAAAATACTATAATATAAATATAATAATCCCATAGCCCAATTGTATTATGATGGCTAAATTCCATCAAAACATAAATTTACAGGAAAGAAACCATGCTTTGCCTTGAGCAATAAGTTCAAACACATTCAATTCACTCTGAAAAACATGTCAATTAAAACTAACAGCTTGTACTGTGTTTAAAATGTTCATATAGGCTTCTTTATCCCCTATAGCATTAAATGTTTTGTTTTCCTATGATATTCAGTTTGCTCCCTTCTATACACGTCATGTACTTGTAAGTTACTGTGAGAGGGAAATCAAGGGCTGATCTTTTGTACTTTGTGCTCTCAGACTCACCAGTGGAACTAAAACTTTTGATAATTTTACAGTACTGCTGTTCTACAACATAAAAGGGACCCTTGTTCCAACATTAAACTGATTTCTAAAAGAGACGGTAGACTTTTGGAATCGTTTTCCTCAAATCTACAGGTCCAGCTGCTGTATAGACTTGATAATTAAGGTTTTGGGGTCACAATCAAATTAATGTACTTAAAATATATTTAATTCAATGTCTAAGTGTCACTTTGACACTTTTTGGTATTACTACTCAACCTATCTCTGCCAAACTAGTAGCTGCCACTGTAGAATACTGCTGCCGCCATGTTATTTTTTCCTTTTTTCACTTCTTTATAAACACTTAAATGTCAAACAGCAGCTGTGAAGTAAACTACAGACTTTACACCCTAGGTATACGCCTGAGAATGAGTTCATCTGGAGTTCTCAGGAAAAACAGGCAGAAATGGAACCAAGAAGCCCAAACATTTTTTCTTCTGTGCAGTAAGTGAAAGGATCTCAAACTAAACAAACTTTGCTGTTCAGATATCTTAAACATAGAGAAAAAAACCAAGACGACTTTGAATAATGATGACTTAGCATTTATTGAAAAAAAAAAAAGGATTACATTTTCAATTTTATATTAAATTGATTCTTTAAAAACAAATATCAGTGCTTAGCACCGTGGGTTTCTTCCATTTCCACCTGAAAGAAGCAACAAACTGCATTAAGGCAAAGAAAGCCTGCTTTCATATGTTAAGTCACTAATACATGATGCAGGTTAGTGAGTACAACAGCAGAAACCTTTGGACAGTGGAATTAAATCTGGTAGCACTTTGCTCAAGAAAAGCTACTGTGTAGGATCTGAAAGCATATTATGCCACATGTTATCTGTTGATTAAAAAAAAGCTGTTGAGATGGAAATGCAAGCCTACTATTTTTAAAATAATACAGTTAGGTGTCAAGATGTACTTGACATGAAAAGTGCCTGATATGACCATCAGTCCAGACTGCAAATTGGATTCAAATGGGCAGCTACTTGATTAGAATAATGATGTGTCCTGTAGTGAAATTTCCTTTATCGGGAGAAAAAGTAGACCTATGAGCAGTTTACAGTTAAAGACATTGGAACTGTCTGGGTGTTTAGTATGCACTAAAAATCTAAAAACAGTGTTCCACCAACCTACACACAAAGAAGAAAGTCTTTAGTTACAATGAAAAGCCTAAATTTCAAAAGCAACCTGCACCACATGATCACCACAGTATGTGATGTAGACTTCCTACTGGCTGCTCTGATTTTCTCTAGACAGAATTAAATGTCGTCTCAATCAGCTTCTTACTATGAGCGATGTGGTCTCAGTTTGTGTTATTTCAGAGATTTCCATTTTTTCTTCTGGGCTGGTTTTAGTGGGCGGGGTTCAGTTGGAGAAAAAAGGGTGTACTTGTGTGCACTACTCAGAACTCTGCAACATTTCAATCAAAATCTGAAATTTTATAAAACCACACCCACACAGATGACTGACACATTTTATAACTTTGGTTGTTGCCTTTGCATTTTCATTAAGTGGTTTTGGGACAGCAATTTTGTTCGGTTTTGTCAAGGTATGCCATTGTCCTAAAGCAGATGTGTTTAAAATCATGCCTTTATTTTAAATTGGATTTTGTGTGTGGTCTGGCAGGTATTTGGGCATAAACCAGGCTGAAAATCTGACCTGATGGCGTATTGTATGCATTACCTTGACCTTTGTACCTCCTCAGACCATGCCCCCTCTGGTTATTCTGCATTTTTCCATTCATGGGGAATCCTTCAGCCTTGCCACCATTGGCTTTCTTCATGCCTATTAGATAGCCGAAGTAACAAATCAGGCACAACAAAAGAAACAAAGGACACAGCACACATTTATCTTTGTTGAATTAGGAATGATAAAAGTAATATTTTGAGTGAGCCAATATCACTTCCAAAAAAAAAAAAGAAAAAAACTTCCTTATGGAATAATCCTTGGGTAGCTCCTCAGAATTCATCATTATGCTGGTCTACATGGAGGGATAGAGGCATGGAAACCTATTCCCAAATTTTGATTTTACATTCATTTGGAAAGCAGAGCAATTTAGAAGAAAATACAATCAATTCAGAAACAGGAGATGAATCAACATTTACAGAATCTTGCAGAAATCATGTTGACACTTTGCTGCAATCTAGAACACATTTGTTAAAGTAAGATTTGAATAGAAATGACAAATTTAAGATGGAGGGAATGGGAAAAATGCAGTTGATGAAAATTTAATCCAAGATAAAACATTGTACAGAACCTACTGTACAAATCAATAAAGATGACAGAAATGTATCAGGGAACAATTTCAAATGTGGATTTATGGATTCACACATTTAGGGACTGTAACAAAATTAACAAGACTTTGATATAGAACATTGGTTGTCAGAGGTTTTGGAGTGAAATTTCATTTTAATCCATTATTGTGTAGATTTCAAGATGTGTTTTTGTGTTAATTATTCATGCACTATAGCCATCGAAAAGAACAAATTAACTCAATTTGAAAGTATACATTTTACATGCATTGAGAGCATAAATGTGATCCTCATAGTAAACAGTTTGAGGTTTAAGAGTTTGTTTTCCTTTTTTGTTTGTACTGTAGGACAGGTGGTGGTTTCAGCTGGTGAAGGATAAAAGATGGGGCACTCGAGGAATGGTTTATGGGTTATGCATGTTGTACGTGTATATTTACTTATCATTTTCATATTTGATCAACTTAAATATGAGAGTGAGCTGATCTTGTTTGACTGATGTGTGGGATAAATGTGTGTTAATTGTTATTTTGCACTTTGTTATTGTGGAACTGTATATTGTATATAATAAAATATCCAAATAAAATCATTAAAAAGAAGCAGCATATCACCTGAATATTTAATAGGATGTCTTCTGCTTGGTCCCTCCATGCAGTTATTTGAACATGGTAATAAATTACTGCACTGGATGCCACAGTCCACTAAATGTCCCTTAGACGGGGACACTTCAGCCATCCTCTGGTCAGACATCGGGACACACAGTTGCTCGTTTCTCAGCCAACTGGCCTCTTCGTTTCCCGATGGTCCACCCTCCACCTCCATGTTCACTCCATTTTGGAGAATCAGCTGACCCATAGATGAGATTTTTTCCCCTGCTGCAGAGCTCAAGAAGAGAGAATCCTTTTGCTGGGGAGAGCAGGTGCTTTTCCCCTGCTGTTCATTTTCAATGACAGTTTCCTGGTTTGGGCTTTGATTAGCCTCCGGTTCAGAAGACCTATTTTCGTCCACTTCCTCTTCAGTGGGGGTCGATAAAATTGTATCACACGGTGGGGGAGTCAGGGAAACTAAAGGATTCTTTTCTGCAGGAGCCATGATGTGGCCTTTCTTTGGTCCCCTCACCTCAGAGGCATCAGTTTCACTCTCCATTTCTGGCTTCTTTGATAGACTAATGGGCTTCTCGGCTGGGGTACTGAAAACAAGCCAGCTGTCCGACATCGGAACAGAGTCGGAAGAGGAAAAGCTGCGAGACTGCCTCCTTTCTTGTCTAGATTTGACAATTAGATTGTCATTTAGGGTCGTCAGTCTACTGATTTCATCTTCCTCTGTCATCTCAATGATCATTTCAGACTCAAAATTGTTTTTCTGCAGTAGCAACTCCTTATTGGGGATAAAAGGGCCTAGAGACTCCACAGACCAAACAGAGTCATTCAGTTTTCTCTTCATCTGACAACTATTTAAAAGCATTTGATAGAGAATGATCTCTGTAGGGTCTTCAGATAGATTTGTCTCACCCTTGTCTTGCTCATGGTCAGGGAGCGTATGGGATTTGTTTAGGGAAGGCAGCAGTTCATCTCTATAGGGTAAGGACTGTCTTAGAGAGCTAACCAATCCCACTGACTCATTTTTTCTTCTAGATTCTGAGAGAAGCTCCTTTGAACTTAACATATTTTCAGCATCATTATTAGAATCAGCCACCACTGGACCATTCTTGGGCTCTGTTGGACTCCGGCAAACTGACTTTTCATGCTCTACTTCATTTTCGTAACATGGCAGCTGCTCATCATTTTGATGCAGCACCTCGTTCGCCATTTTCTGCATTGTTGCTTGCGGCGTGCCACCTCCCCAACTCATCAGAATATCTGGAAAAGAGACACGTCTCTCTTTGACAACCTCATCCTCTTGCTGAGAGGAGCTACACACAGGAACCATACTATCTGGAGAACCTACTGACCACATATTGCAGTGAGCATTTCTGGAAGGGGGGACATTCTCCTTACCAACACTGTCTGTACGGCACTTGATTTCTGTAGGACGGGATGTTAGGATGTTAAAGCCATGTTTGCCTGTGCCATTTGTGCAGGTCCCGTTAGTCTGCAAATCTTTTGCCTTATTACTGGTTAAAGTATAGTTCTCAACATTGGCAGAGCCTTGTTTTTGGGAGCTAGAGCTTGAGGAGGATGGAGAGTTTGAGGCGGTTCCATGCCCAGAATCTGATCTGATGGGTGGGCTCCCATCAGCGTAACCACCAACGCGTTGCTGTGTTGGTTCTGTTTGGACTGCAGAGTTGACAGTTTCTCTAACAGGGACAGTGTGAGATGGGCGAACTCTGCGGGTATGGTATGGGTTCTGGTAGGGGGCACTGGGAGCGTGGACCTGGGGGTGGAGCAACCGTCTGTAGTCAATTGGTTGGATGTGAGGGTGGGGCATAATGTAGGCTGGAGACTCCACGTAGGGGGGAGGAGGAAATGGGGGCATGACCATACCATAGCCTGAGAGGTAGGGAAAAAAAGCTTGAATAAGTACTACCTTACAATATCAATCCCCAAGTTTATATAGAATCTGTAGAGCAAGTTTACAAATAAAAAGTTCATGATACATATTTCAGGACTATTATTTTGGAAGACAAAAGGTTTGTACAAGTGTACATGTACGTTATTGTGGCCACCCCACGTTCAAACTCTTAAACTGTACCCAGTAGTAAAAGTCCTTTTAACTTTCATCTTGGGTATGGCAATAGAAAAGGGGAATCACTGGAATGCAACAATTTTTTTTTTCCCAAAGAAAAAAAATTAAAAGGAAAAAACCCCCATAAGACTCACCCATGCTTGGGAAGCCAGCAAAGGGATTATAGGAGACGGGCATGGGCCACTGGTACTGGAGGAAAGGTGGTGGAGGTGGTGCAGGGACGTAGAAGACAGGCCGGGCAGAGACGTGGTGTTGGGGATGGGATGAAGGCCCTGGGTCCTGACAGGCACTTTGCAGTCCTGGATCCTGCTGTCCAGAATTAGGGAAAGCGTGGAGGTTCCCACCATTTGGTCCTGGGTGAGCGGGCGGAGGTCTGCTACCAGCTGCTGTTGCTGCCATATTCAACCTATGCAGAAGCGGAGAAGACAGACCATTGCTGTGCAGCCACACGGTGGTGATAGGAGCAGTTTAAATCTTAAAAACTTAAGTGTAGCAGAAGTTCTGTGAATGTATTAGGTTATTTAAGGGAATGACTTAGATCACACAAACCTCCAGCTTCCTTTTGTGTTCACAATGAGGATAAATAGTTAAACATAAAATCTACTGTGCACTAGATCACTACTCCATGTTCACATTAGACACCAGGGCTGGTTTTAGCCTGCTATATTAGGGTGGGCTGCTAAAGATAACAGATGGGCAACTTGGGTGGTAGGTAGTCCAGAGGTTAATGAGGTGGACTAGTAGCCCGAAGATTGCCAGTTTAAATCCCCTGCACAAAAATTTGGCAAAATGGCAGCTGGCAACCGGACGGCTGTCAGAGACAAGATCAGCTACAAGCTCCAACCATTGTGCCCTCAGAGATCTCCAGATTATGGCTGTGTGTTTGTGTAGGGGTGTTTGGATGGGTTCAGTGCAGGAAATTATTTTCCCCATGGGGATTAATAAAGCAGTATGGTAATTTACAAAGAACAATTTGAAGAAGGGAAATTGGGAGGTAGTAAAGCGGCATTTCTAAGTTTGCTGGTACCCTATGATTTGAGTCAGTGGAGAGCAAATTGATTTAACCCAAATTTAAAAAAAACAAAAAAACATCCAGGTTTTACATAATCAACTCCATGACATTCTTTTCATTGGAAGAGCCTAGTTCTCAAATCAAATTAAAACCTTATCCAGTGAGAGACTTCCTACAATAGCCAATACTTATAGAACTACAAAGTCTTATTGAACTCAAAAGTGACAAAAAAACAAACAAAATCCAACTCATCAAGCCAATACTCAGTCCTCAATGTAACTATATACCTTTAAAAAAGTATTTAATATTTGGGCACAGTTGCTGAGGTCAACAAGCTTTTAACAGCCAAAGAAAACATGTTAAAATCATGTTAATAGAGTAGTTGTGCACTGTTGAAAAGATCTCCAAGTCCTTTTATAGCAGGTTTCAATCTGTGCTTTTACTTTTTTTTTTATTTTTTAGTGGGGGTGTCCTTTAGTTTACATTTGGAGAGCAGATTGTGCCTTTCAAGATAATTCATCCAGATACAGGTGGAACTTCAACAGTTTTCCTGCTTTGAGTTTGTTCATGTGTCTCCATCACCTGACACCTGGGCTGCTACATGTCTTTTTCCTCCTTAAACCTTTTCTTTAAATGTTGAAAGGGTTTCTTCTTGAATCAGTTTTTCACTTTCTATGTTTTTACTTACGTTTTTCTTTCAACACCATCACATCTGCAATTTTTTCTCACTTCTGTCTCCTCTCCCAATTCCTTCACTCACTCAGAACTTGCATGATGTTGGTTACATTAATTGTGGACACACGGTGGGAATAAGCAATCAAACTATAAAGCAACATTTAAATTACTGTAATGGGGCGGCCGTGGCTCAGAAGGTAGAGCAGTTGTCCACTGATTGTCCGATCCCTGACCCCTGCAGTCAGCGTGTCGTAGTGTCCTTGGGCAAGATACTGAACCCCAAATTGCCCCCGAAGACAGAGCCATCGGTGTGTGAGTGTATGTGTGAATGGTTACCTCTCCTAATGAGCAGGTGGCACCTTAGATTGTAGTCTCTGCCACCAGTGTATGAATGTGACAAGCGTTGTAAAGAGCTTTCAGGAGTCGGTAGACTTGAAATGTAAGTCCATTTACCAAGTCCATTTAAAGCAGCAGCACTAGATAAACTGGACAGTTACACAACACTAGTGTTGATTTTAAAATCTTTAGCAGTGAAGTGCATAAAGTGCAGTTTTAACGGTGCATAAAGCTAATTTTGGACTGCATAAACGCCATTTAAGAATTTGACAGATGCGTAAATGGAGTTTACGTGCATTTAGATTCCACTACAGTCCACCACAGCCCTGTCCCTCAGCATGTGTCGAGGACCAGATGGGAAGAGAAGTGGGCAGTGGGTGAGTTAGGAGGCGGGCTGCAGGGTGATTGCCCACCCA
>JBBPCS010004574.1:0-11205 GCA_037974645.1 Hollardia meadi | reverse complement strand
GCGGGCGCGTGGCTGTCCCTGGGGCACGTGGCCTCGGGTTCCTCCCGCTCTGTGGGGCTGCGGGTGCTCTGGTGCCTGGTGTCTCTGCCTGGCTACCGCTTGGGTTCGGCACGGTGTGGTTGTGACCCCCCACATTAACCCCCAACTACATCCAGTAACGAGCTTTCACACACGTACACATTCATTCACTCACTCACACACTCACTCACACACACACACACACACACACACACACACACACACACACACATACATACACACACACATACATGCACACACACACACACATACTCAGTCACACTCACACACACATACACGCACACATACACACAAACACACACACACACCTACATACCTACATACATACATACATACACACACATCTTGGCTATTTTGTATATTATTATAAGTTATTCATGCTACCTTCCACAGTGACTTCCAATGACTGAGCAGGTGGTGTTTTGCTCAACCAATTTGAAATTGTTTGCTTGAAAATTTGGCTGTTTACAAAGAGTCAAACTTTTCCATTAATGATTTATTCTGCTCCACCACGGCTGGAAGAGATTAAATCGCAGCATCACTTGAGTACCATGCAGAGCAGAACAGATCAGAGATCAGACAAGATAAGATAGAAAGATTTCTCTGTAATACTCTCTCAGCATGTGAACGGTCCTCTCTCTCTCTTTGTCATTCTAGCACTCTTGAGGAGGAACAAGAACTTTTCTGTTGTGATGATAGTTCAACAGGTGTTGTTAGAGGTGAATGATGATAGTCTCTGTATTTAGCCTGTCCTGATTTCAGTAGGTCATGTTTATCCTTCCATCCCAGCCTCTCCGATCTGATCTCTGTGCACTGTATACTGCAGTTTTTCTGTGCTGTGTTTGTTCCTGTGTCAAGAGAAAGCTGCACACTCCATCAAAAAATTTCCAGGTCAGAGGTTTAATCCTGACATAAGTCAATACATAAACCTCTGTGGACTCCTACCTGGTCCATGGTGGCCCCTGACCTGTGAGGCCCTCCAGTGATATGTATTTGTGTCATATCACCGAGCAAGTTTGATAGGGACAGATGATCGGGACAGAGCTCATGGAAAATGGGCATTTAATTAATAGCTCAAAAATTGACAGCAATTAAAGGTCTTCATTTTAACACAGCCCTGGGTGAAGGTTTGCAAGCAAATGAAGTAAAAAAGGATAAAATTACCAACAAGCTGTCAGACAATTAAAGACAAGTCGGTCTCTTAAGATGTTGCTGAAACTTATCTGGGATACAAATGTTAAATGGACGTGCATTTATATTGGGCTTTTCTAGTCTACCAACTATTCAAAGCATTTGACAACACATGCCACATTCACCCATTCCCACAAGTTATGTCTGTCGCCAACAACACAGTACCCGACAACATGATAAGAATGGAGCTTATTTAACACGATTTAATGCTAAAGATCACAGTTTGGTTAGGTTAAGGCACAAAAAACTTCAAAAAATATATTTAAGTTGCGGTTAAATTAAGTATAATTTCGTTGGTCAAGTTATATACATAATTATGTCCATATAAGCAGGCTGGTGACAAGTGCACTGAGTGGATGGTTTATGTACTGTACCAGACTGCCACAGGGTTTAAATCCCTGTAAGATGCTAAGGTTTTTTTTATTTAACTGCGATTGTCACCAGAAATGGAAATACAACCTTGTGTAGAACCAATCACACTGCAATCATTTAACCATGACTAATTCACACACACACACACACACATTCATACACTGATGGCAGAGACTGGCGTGCAATGTGCCGACCTCATCTGGATCATTACAGCGCTTCCTATTCAAAGTGCCCCACTATATTTCTGTGCTCAGCCATTCACATACACTAGCACACACCGATGGAACAGCCATTGGGAGCAATCTGGAGTTGAGTTTCTTCCTCAAGGACACGTTGACATGCAGCTGGAGCCGGGGCACCAAAAAACAGACCTTCCTATTCATGGACGACCCACTCTACCTCCTGAGCTGCCCCAAACAAGTGGGCCATAACCTTACTAGATGACACCGTCCCATGCGACCCGGTAAGCCTTGGACACAAACTCTGCTACTGTAGTGTTACACCTGATCAAAAAATGGCTGAAATGTAGGGGTGTATGGAAATATACTTTACGCTTTACATCCCTTCTCAATATGATATGATGAATGTATATTATGAAATATCTGTTACAACACCACCAAGAGGAGCAATGTTACTTTGTTTTAGATTATGTGGGGGTCTGGTCCCCTCATTCCTCATGGAGATTACAGGCCTGAAGGTGATGTCAGTAGTTTGAAGTAGTTCTCTACAGCCTTGTAATTTCAAATACACAATACCATGGCTATGTCCAGTTTAACAAAAAGCATAAAATATAGCCTAGCGTAGCAAAAAAGACTGTAAGCTACCTATCTACACCTCTACAGCTGACTTATATACATGATGTATCTTTAGATGAAAGGAACAGTTCACCCAGTTCACCCAGCTGAAACAGCTCTTTTAAGAGTTTTTAATGATCTTCTCTTAACTGTTGATTCAGGGAACTCTGCTATTCTGGTGCTTTTAGATCTGACCGCTGCCTTTGACACTGTGGATCATAGGATCCTTTTAACACGCCTTGAACAGTGCGTAGGCATCAAAGGTACTGCCCTCGAATGGTTTCAGTTATGCCTGACAGATAGGAGTTTCTCAGTTGACCTAGGTGAATATTCTTCGACTGCGGCCCCTCTTACTTGTGGGGTCCCTCAAGGTTCCATTTTGGGCCCCATCTTTTTTTCATTGTATATGCTGCCCTTGGGATCCATTTTTAAGAAACATAAAATTCCCTTTCATTGTTTTGCTGATGATATACAAATTTATCTGCCCTTAAAAACAAAGGGTAAAGATTCAATGCAGCCTTTACTGAACTGTCTAAAAGATATCATTCATTAGCTTCCTGTCCGCTTCAGGATTGATTTTAAGATTCTGTTGATTGTTTTTAAGGTTTTAAATGGGCTGATGCCTCCTTATCTTGCAGATCTCTTGCATTGTCATACTCCAGTGAGAGCACTGAGGTCGACCAACCAGTTGCTTTTGGTTGTTCCGAGATCTAGGCAAAAAAATTAGAGGCGACCGAGCGTTTGCGGTGGCTGCCCCTATTCTCTGGAATGGTCTACCGTGTCATATAAAAACTGCTCAGACCCTGGACACTTTTAAATCGCTGCTGAAGACCCACCTCTTCTCGCTGGCTTTCAATTCGAGCTGAGACCTTGATTTCATTTTCTATTGTGCTGTAATTCTTGTAGTATTACTATGTTTATTATTTTCTTTCATTCTTAGTTGTTATTTATTTCTATATTTGTTAATTTTTTTGTATCTTAACCTGTTCAGCACTTTGGTTAACTGTGGTTGTTGTAAATGTGCTATACAAATAAACTTGACTTGACTTGACCCAAAAAATGAAAATTCAGTCATTATCAACTCAGCCCCATGCCGATGGAAAGTCGGGGGAAGTTACTTTGTCCAGAAAACATTTCTGGAGCTTCACAGCTAAACAGCGTTGAAGCATTCTCCTAAACAACTGCTGTCCCCATGTTGAAATTGTTAATAGAATACATTCAACTTTTTTGTCATTGCACAGACAACAAAATGCAGTTTAGCACAGCCATTTCTAGCCTGAAGTGTTTTCAGAAACACATTTTGTGTTTCCTGTTTAGCCCTAATTTGAGAAAGTTGGTGACCGAGCTGCCACTTTTTCCCCCCTGCATGAAAACAAAGTACTGCTCCAGAGTTCAACACTGCTTAACTTTGATGTGAATATAGCCTTGGCAGTGCGATGTGGGACCATACCTTAACTTCACTGCACCTGCACTTCATCAAACGTTTTGTTGCTTTGATTGGTTTCAGGTCACGTTTTTTTGTTCTGATTAGTTCTATCAAATTGTGTCCAGAGGCTTTTTGGTCTGCACCTCTTGGAAACTGAAAATGATCTGAGAGATTCCAGACTAATTCAATGCAGGTAGCAAGCATACGAAGAGATAAAAGATGTTTTCATCATTATTGTCTCAAATAATAAAAAGTTTATTTCAAAAAGAGAATGCAAATGCCTGGGTATGTTTCAAATCATTTAAATGCAAAATCCTACAGGTAAAAGCAGTGGAAATGCTGAATAAAAGTCAAAAAGATGCATATTTGTTTAAAGCATTAAAATAGATGCTGGGTAGTGAAACACAGGTTTAATAGTAGCAATTAATTTTAATTACATTCAATACATTTTAGATGTTGAAGGTCAGGGTTCAATGCTATGAAATAGTATTAGTTTTTTTCCCTCAAAGTAATTGATCTTTTGAAAACTCATTTTGAGAGAAGATTGAAACAAGTTCATTAAAAGTCATTAATATGAACTGAAAAGATGCTATTTACACCCTTTGAAATCTTCACTCTAGTCGCTAAAATGAAAGTGTGCACCCTGTCTGAAGTAGATTTTGGCTTCAAAAAGGGTGTAAATAACGTCTTTTCAAATCAATTTGGGATTTCTGAAAAAGACGTCGTCTGGATGGCAGCACATGTTCCAAAACCTGTATGTACCTTTCAGTATTAATGGTCCCGTCACAGATGTGCAATTTACCCATGCCATGGGCACTAACACACCCCCATACCATCACAGATGCTGGCTTTTGAACTTTGCGCTGGTAACAATCTGGATGGTCCTTTTCCTCTTTAGCCCGAAGGACACGACGTCCATGATTTCCAAAAAACTGTTTGAAATGTGGACTCATCAGACCAAAGGACACTTTTCCACTTTGCTGGCTCAGAGAAGTCGGCGGCATTTCTGGATGTTGATATATGGCTTGTGCTTCGCGTGGTAGAGTCTGAACTTGCATTTGTAGATGCAGTAACGAATTGTGTTTCCTGACAATGGTTTTCCAAAGTGTTCCCGAGCCCATGTAGTAATATCCTTCATAGAATCATGTATGTTTTTAATGCAGTGCCATCTGAGGGATCGAAGGTCATGAGCATTCAATGTTGGTTTTCATCCTTGCCCCTTATGTGCAGAGATTTCTCCAGATTCTCTGAATCTTTTGATATTTTGGGCTGTAGATGGTGAAATCCCCAAATTCCTTGCAAGAAAAGTTATTCATAAACTGCTGGACTATTTTCTCAAAATGGTGAACCTCTCCCCATCCTCTGCTTGTGAAGGACTGAGTCATTTGAAGATGCCTCTTTCATACTCAATCATGATATTATCACCTGTTACCAATTGATCTCTTTACCTGTGGAATGTTTTTTTGCGCATTCCACAACACTCCCAGTCTTTTGTGTTGCAGGCATACAATTCAGAATAAACATTATTTCTAAAAATCAATGAAATTGTTAAGATACAACATTAAATATATTGTCTTTGTACTGTTTTCATTTGAATTGAATGTCAAAAATGATTAGGAAATGATTACATTCTGTTTTATTAATCATCCCAACTTTTTTGGAATTGGGGTTGTAAATTAACAGTGCTCATTAGGGATCTTCCTAACATCTAATTTCCCTGATGTTTAAACAGAAGTTTAGACTGGTTGACTAGTCGATTAATTGACTAATTAATCGTTAATCAACTTCAAATTACTCATCAAGTCAAATTAATTGGAAACTATTTAGATAACCATCATTCATTTTTCATATAAAAACATTTCATGACTTCTCGAATAAGAGGATTTGCTGGTTTTCACTAGAAGTATTTAATTTTATTTTTAATAGTGTAGAGGTTTGCATTATTGATTAGAAAAAAACAATGGTTAATGGAGAAAATGATCAGCAGAATCCAAATAAAATGAATAAACAATCATTGTTGCAGTCCTACACAAAATAGACCAAAATGAGCTCCATCTCAACCAACTACAACAGTAAAATCCAGCTTTTACATTCATTTATGAGTCATAATAATCTAATGATATAATATAATATTCACGTGACAATTTTCTGCATTGAGTACTTTTACTTTAAGTACATTTTCCTGATTATACTTACATACTTTCACTTAAGTTACATTTTCAATCGAGGACTTTAACTTGTAACAATGTATTTTTATACTGTGGTACTGTGGTAAGGAGTGCTTCCTCCACCACTGCCAGCAGCCTGCTCTGCTTACAGGAGAATGTCCTCATGTCTGTGCTGAATGTGGTTACGCATTGCTCAAGTCGAGTTGTTATAATCCAGTTTATTCTCACACAGCCTCCATACAACCTTCTTTACTATTTCTAGACAATCAGAATACAGCCAAACTGCGCTGGGTTAATGAATTGTTGAACTGGTTGAACTTCCAGACAATAGCGTCGACTAGTATTTCTGGTTCCGACTAACGAGGGCATCAACGTTTAATCGACTAGACGACTAATCGCGGACATCACTAATGCTCCGGAGTACGAGCTGCTCGTGGCGTGTTGTTGTGAGTGGACGTTGCCCACTTTACTCTGCTCTGCTCAGTGTTGCCTGACTTTCTGAATGGGTTATCTGAAGCATGACGACAGAATATGTGCATGCTCCACAGCCGTCATGTCCAGTCTGAAATATCTGGGTCACTCTGTGTGTGTGTGTGTGTGTGTGTGTGTGTGTGTGTGTGTGTGTGTGTGTGTGTGTGTGTGTGTGTGTGTGTGTTGTCTTGGGCTTCACAGGGGCTCTTTTTATCATGTCTTCCAGTGTGATTGTTTGAATGTTGACCAAAGGTATTAACATCTGTCTCCATGTTCCCACAGTACAAACACTATTACTGTCATGCTGTGAGTTTGAGTGTGTTTGAGTGCATGTACATCTTTGGAAATCCAGTCTCTATGGTGATCTCAGAAAGTGCACCGTACTTCATTGTGTGTGTGATGCTCCTGCTTATAGAGAGAGAAAGAGGCTACAGTCAGTCACACTGTGGTTCCCAGCTAAAAGCTAAAAGCTAAGCCAGTTGAATTGTATTAAAATAAACAAAAGAATTAGGTTGGGAAGATAGCCTTACTCTCATTACACTATTCAACATCATTTGTTTATGTTTGTATACTACATTAATCTTCTCCGCTCAACATTCTTCCCCCTGGTCAACCCCACCCACCACTTTTAGCCTGATCACATCCGGTATTAACATGCGTCCTAGGTGATCTGATCACAAGTGGAAAGCTCTGAGTCTGTCAGTTCACACCTGGCATTAACATGTGTCTCCACATGCGTCTCTAGTGACCACTTGTGATCGGATCCCACTTTCCTGCTATATATGCAAATAAAAATGTACATCCCTGGGACACATGGACACGATATACAAAGAAAGAAATAACTTAACGTATAACATTTACAAGGAGGCCCAAATAACTAAGAATTTGTCATAGACAGTGTTCCACAAAGTTTGTAATGTTTCTCCTAATGCAATAACTTAATAATAATAATAATCATAATAATCACTTATTTAGTGATTTTTTAAAGGAGTCTGGGGATTTTCCCCATGTGACAAAGAACCAGCCTATATTGGTTCTTGTTTACTGTATTTGTAATATTTGACACGTTTAGCATCAATAAAATGTTGTCTTCTTAAATAAACTGGTGTTAATGGTGAAATCAGTTGAAACAGTGTGTTCAAACACTGTGTTCAATGCTGGCAGGTATATTGGTAGGTGATTTCGAATGTGCCATAGACATTTCGCAAGGTTTATTAAGTGTCTTTTCACTCTACAACCCTCAAAATTGCCAAATTTTTAAGGGAGTCTGGGAATATTGCAGTTACTAGTTCAATCATTTGAAACAAACTGTGTGTTCACAAACATCTGCTGCTTACCTTAGCAGGTGATAGAGCCCAAGCATGTAATTTGCATTACAGGGACCTAAAACTGTAATCCACTGTTGCTGTGGCTTCTTGTTGTTTCAGAGGACGTCAATTGAGTAGGTGGTCTTTCAATGTGGTTCAGGACACATTCATGTTCACACTACTGTATTGAGAGAATGTACAGAAGATAGATAGAAGATAAAAACCCTCTGAAAGCAGAATTTTGGGGCTGTAGGTGGTTGAGGTGGAGCTAAGTTTGAACTACCATGTTTTGTATAGGACTACAATTAATGATTATTTTGATTCAGAATTAATTACAGTTACCAAGAGCACAACGTGACACCTTTACAATGCTTCTTTTGTTCAAAATAAACATTCCTGGAAAAGCAGCACATCCTCACATTTGTGAGGCTGAAACAATGAAATGTATTAGCATGAAAAATGACAAACGATTGACATAATAGTTGGCAATTATTTGTTTATTGATATTGTTTTGTCAATTGAACAGCAGATTAATCTATTAATCGTCAGTTCAGTTGTACTTGTAACATGTACAGTAGTTTAATTTATATTAAAACATCATAGCTTAATATGTTTTGTATGTAAAAAAAATAAATAAATAAATAAAAAAGACCAATAATTCCATCGAAGGTGGAGTGAAGCAGAAGTGACAGGAAATGGAAAGACCAGTACAAGTACCTCATTTTTTACTGAGATCAGCACTTTCCACCACTGCAACTTGTTTACTGTGAACAGCAACATTAAGATGAAGAAGTTCATTAAATGCCTTGTACCTGTATAATGTATAAATAACCCAGTTAAGGTGCTTTTTCCCAATTCTCTCTCTCTCTCTCAGGGATCCATCCAGCAGCTGGTGATAAAAGATGATCCCAGAGCAGCCGAGGAGCAGTGTGAGGACGATGATCCTTATGTGAGAAACACACACACATACACACACTCTCTCACAAAGTAGCATGCTGCGTTCCAAATCGCATACTTTTTACTTTGTTTGTACTGCTGCATGGAATATGTATACAATTGGGACATACTATTTTGTCATCACACTGTACAGTCTGGTGTAGTCGGTACATCAATGTATTATTACATTTTAATTACACACACAAGTCACAAAAAATATGGAGTACTCCTGGCTTCTGTCATCTGTCAGTGAGATGTCATCGGTCTGTGCTCTCTCAGCGGCTCAGTCCATGTGACGTATCCTCCGCTGTGCAGAGGATTGTGGGTCAGAATAGCCAGAACAGCATGCTGGTTTGCACACTGCAAAATGTGACAGGATGCAGTAGGGCATCCTGTATTTCTGGCACACTGCATTTGACATGATATTGGGACATATTAAAACTTTTTCTGGCACACTAAACAGTGTGGTAGTATGGGAAATGGAATACAGGGTTAGTTGAAGTAGTAGGTTAAAAGAATTGAGCAGTACCCTCTAGTGGTCAAAGCACGTCACTGAACATAAATGGTCCTCTAACCCACCTGACTGGTCAAATGAGTAAACTTTTTGTTTTGTCCTACTCTGAGGGTCATAGCAAGTACATTATATCATCAATTTAATTCCTACAGAATTTCAATCTGACATTGAATGTTTGCAGTTGAATTTCCCTTCCTTCTCTTTGTAACAATTATCTAAAACTGTGGGACACTACATCATCAGTCGTTTGTGTTGTTTGATAAAGGCCTCGGGATACACCAGTGGAGATGATCCTCTGGATGACAGAGAGACAGAGGAGGAAATGATGAAGAACACGCAGGAGAGAAAACATGGCACAGCGCAGGTAGGTTGTGATGGACAAAGTGCTGGGAGCGAGAACCTGGAGAAAATCTGTTCGAGGTGCTCACAGGTGGTGTCATGCTTTGGTTGGCTGCATCATCGCATCAAATGGAAACGTACTACATGTCTGTGAAATTCAGCCTGAATACTGTGTGCGTGCGTGTGTGCAAGCGTGTGTGCATGCGTGCGTGTTTTGTTCTCTGTTCCGGTGCCATGTCTCATTCCCCCACAAGCAGGAAGTCAGTCTGACCCCAAAGATCCCATAATCAACACTGACTTTTTAAAGCTTCAAAGGAAACTTTCCCTTAGAGGCTGATTAATTGTTACCAGACTATTATGGTAGATGCCTTTTTCTGGTCTGGAGCAGCAACACTGTCGACATAGAATACCAACGTCATATTATTTGATATTTTCGTTCAGGTCAATGAATCCAGCATTCTCATTTTCTTTGTACAATTTTAAACCCTAATGCTTTTAATTAGTTATCCTTCCTAACGAGCGAGTCAGTATTTCTGTGCTCATTTTGTTGAATACTTAAGTTCATGAAAAAAATTTTTTCCATTGGCCTTGCTATGGATGGCATGATTTTTGTCTTTGCTTTAAGTACAGCGGTTAGTTTACAGTGGATTATGAGCCATGGTAAAACAGTATTTGCTGGGCAAAATTGTGTTTCCCACAGGAAGAATCTTTATAAATCTGGGCGAGCTACTGACCTACTCTTGATTTCTTTGAGGAGGAGGACAGTGTTCCAGTCAGAGCTCCGCCCACTGAGGCGCCGGAGATTGAGCTCGATGAGTACTCCGGTCACCAGACCCTGACAGAAGCCAATGAAGAAACAAGAGGTCAGGATGTACCTCATATTTCTGCGTCTGTCTTTTGTGGTTCTTTAAACCTCTGGGATCTTATCCGTCTGGTCTGCTTTAGTGGTGACTAATGTATGGAAGGAAACACACTTCTGCCTCTTCTGAGGTGCCTTTAAGCGAGTCACACTACTGCTCTCATCTACTCTAGTAAAAGAGAATTATACTGGTTAAACAAAAATCTGAAAGCAGGTTCCTACAGTTGAAACTGTATAAGTAGTTCATTATGAGAGGAGCAGATCAGGAAATGGTTTGCTATAGCAGCAACATTCAAGAACATTGAATATTATTTTGGTACTTTAAGCATGACATAATTTTTTCTCAGTTTGGCTCTTTGATTGTCACCAAAATCATCTGTTACAGTACATTTGTCTTTGTGATGCTTTGTACAGGGCCACACCGCACAGAGGAGCCAGGGGAGAGGTCCGGGGAGGTAAGTTTAAATATTCTGCACAACAGCGTCTTTTTATTACAGTCTGTCATCTCATGCAAATGACATGAGAGTTTTGTTTAAACTTTCAGGGTCACATCAGGCACGGGTTGAAAGGAGAGCGTGGAGATCCTGGACCCAGAGGCCCACCTGGTCCCCCAGGCCCTACCCGTGTGCCTGGAGCACAAGGATCACCAGGCCAGCCTGGATTCCCCGGACTGCCAGGGAGAGAAGAACAGGTGTGTGTGCCAAAGAGAGAAAGAGCGTGTGTGTGTGTGTGTGTGTGTGTGTGTGTGTGTGTGTGTGTGTGTGTGTGTGTGTGTGTGTGTGTGTGTGT
>JBBPCS010004573.1:0-11207 GCA_037974645.1 Hollardia meadi | reverse complement strand
CCTGAAGGGTAGCGTCGTTATGTGAGTGTGTGTGAGTGTGTGTGTGTGTGTGTGTGTGTGTGTGTGTGTGTGTGTGTGTGTGTGTGTGTGTGTATGTGCTGCTGGTGGGGATGTGGCTCTGAGAGCACAGACGTTCGCTCTAGGGTGAAGCTTTTCTTAACCTCTATTAAGCCTCACTCTGAGACGGAAAACATTTTTCTTCTAAACAGGCTGTGGCAGTTGACAAAGCGAAGAACATGTTCTTGTTAAACCAGGATGAGAACACAGACACCTGCTGATTAAAGGACGTCTGCAAGTTTGATTAGCTTGTTCCAAAGGGGGACATGTTGTATTTTAGCTTCCCTTTCTTCCTGCTGGTGTGCGAACACACAGTCAGCGTAACTGCAGTCACCAGGAGGGTCTGAACCAGCAGCTATTAGTTTTTATTGCAACAGCTTGGGGACTTTTTGTGCAGGAGAGTTGGCGATAAAGTGGTGAAGAGAACTTCAATAACATGTACTGGAGATATTCTAAGATTGTATACAAATAAAAAACTTCATACATGTTTCAATGGAATATATTATCCTAGAGAAATTTAAGGACTTTTTAAGGAATTGACAGTGTCGGAGTTCCTTGTGTTTGATTGGCTGTTGCTGCTCTGAACATACATGCATTAATCATGAGATCAGTTGAGAGCTGCTCTTAAAGGTTACTACTTTACTGTAAGGAGGTGTGAGCAGCTTGATAAATGTGTCTTATTCTTTCCTGAAAGTAAAGAAATGTTGTCTCTTTGGAGCATTCTCCAGTGTAATTCTCATAACTTTGATAAATACAGGGCCTGGTTTCTATGAGTTTTCACTGCCGCATAACAGTTCAAAATATTGTAGGTCATTGCAGGCATCGCCTGTCGTGAGATCACAGTCGAAATGCATGCGATCACAACTCATTATAACATGCTGCTGCTAAAGTGGGCAATACTGGGACCAAGAAAAAAGGCTTTTTTTTCCTTTTTTCTATAAGACACCCATCACCCATCACTGGGGGAGACCAGTGCCCTTATAGCGGCAACCATTAACCCTTAGGGGCAATTAGTTTGCCAGTGTTGCTCATGACATCAGCTCTGGTGTTTTTGTACGTTACCTGAAGTTCTGTCAACATACAAACAAAATGAGCAATGCAACAAATACACTGAGGTGTTATTATTATTATTATTATTATTATTATTATTATGACAATTTTTTCATTTGGTTCATCCATTTGTTTGTTTTCAAGCCACTTTATAAAGAGCTGTAAGCTTGAAGTAACTACAATACTTTAGGCCTTGTAGGATATTTTTTTGTGTGTAAGTCATGTATTTGACAGGCATACTTTTGATGTAAACATAGACTTTAAGATCTGGCTTTAAGCATTCAGCCTTTTACTTATTTATTCTCTTTGTTCAGTACTGATCTGTTCATATTTCAGAGTATACAAATTGTGGTACTGTAAATATGTTAGGATGCTAAAATTACAGAGCTCAACACACTGCAACTTAAGAAAACACATGCAAATAGACAAAACAAAGTTATTTGGAAAATGAGCTAAAATGTAAGTTTTTTTTCTCTTTAATTTAATATCGTGATGGCATGAGTCAGATATTAGCCGATGGCAGATATCTGTTGCTAACTTAGCCTTTGCATTTTGTTTGTTATTAGCCTGCCAACTAAAATAATAAAAACACACCAAGCCATTCAATTTTTGATCATTTTCCAGCACCACTGATGAGTAGCCGACTTTAATAACTGAGAGTCAAGGTGCATAAAACAAGCGTGTCCATCACTTTTTAGTGTCCCATAGAAACATCCATATTTGTTTTCATCTGTGCTGCTTGCAGCATGTTTCTCTATTTGGTTGTGTTGTGAGTGTTTGAAGCACACGTTTTGTCAAGTTGATGAAGATATTTTCTTAATTTGTAGTGTTTTGTCTATTTGCACGATTCTTCAGTTGCAGTTTGTTGAGCTCTCTCCTCCACCGTATACAATACATAAGAGACGTGTATTTCTGGTATATAGATTGTTTCTTTTTGATGTGAGCATAAATCTACTGTCTAATATTTTCCTGATTATTGTATGGATTGTTGTATTGCACCACAGTACAACAATGGCAGGTGTTAACTGGCACATTGCCCTATTTAATACTGTACTTCTTCAGATGATCTGTCTGCCATGGCTTCTGAACTGCTAAAGTGGGCACTTCATCTCAGAGCTCCTTTAAGCAGCGCCTATAAAGGAACAGCTGGCCCCAGTCTGGCTCCTGTGGTTTGCCACAACCACCAGCGACACATGAGGAACACAGTGATGCACACCTCTGCTTTATTTATTGATGCCACGGTTAATGTGACGCTGCTCCAAGACCATTTCCATCTCCAGAGATCATACACTCGTTGATTGGAATATTAATGGCCTAGATTAGTTTATGGCTGTGATCTGAATGCAGTATTGATTCTGAAATAACTTTAATGGGAATAGCATTATCGATTAGTTAACATCTGTGACAGTCCCCATGGGAGGAATCGATTGCATCGATTGTGCATACATTGACAGAAACACACCACAGCACAGTCCGGGAGAAATGACTGGATAAAGTTTCATCTTGGAAATTGATATAAGAATTTTGAACGCCTGATCGAGCTGCTTCTCATTGTGTTTCTATGAAATGGGTCAGGACTTTATCGTGCCACCAATGAGGAAAACGCATCATATGTCATGGTTGTTTCTGGTCTCTGTGCAGATGAGAAAAACATCCAGGGTGAGGGGGCTCCTCACAGTAGGAACCTGGGGTGTTTTAAAGTGTGAATTATTACCCGACTTCCACTGTGGCTCCGTTTCAGAGCTCCAAGTGAGGAGCTGGACTTTGTGACTGCAATTAAAGTCGAGGAAGTTAAAGCGCTGCTCTCCTTTTCCTCCTCCTCCTGTTTTTTTGATGCTTATATCTTCACCTTACTTTTAGAGCTGTTTTTTTTCCTCGTTACTCATAATGATTGTTGTTTTTGCTGATGTTCTTGCTGCCGTTGTCACATTCATATTACTCATAGCGCATTTAAGTTACATTTAGTACTGCCGTGTAGGTGAAGTCTCATCGAATGGTGCTGGGCTGAGAGATGAGGAGAAATGAAGAAAATAAAGGAATAAAAAAAAGAGGCACGGAGAGCGAAGGACATGAGCAGCGGGGGGAATGAGGAATAATAAGAATGAGATATGAGGTGTGGCAAGGAGAGGGGTGACTGGAGAGAGAGAAGCATGAAGCGTTAAAGGAGAGTGAAGATGATGTTAAAGGCCCACAAATGAAAATTCAGCCATTACAGTATATCTACTCAGCTCCATGCTGACCTTCCACAAAGCATTTCTGGAGCTTCACAGCAAAACAGCATTGCAGCAGTCTCCTAAACAACTGAAGAAGCCGAGGACTTCTTTCACGTTCTGTAGTTTTCACTTCTTTATGTTTGGGCTACGTGTGTTCAGGAGACTTTATTTTACATTTTGTTTTCACTCTGTCTTGTTGACTTGCGTTATTCGCTGGTATTAATGACTTAATCTCAGTTAGAAGTTACTCCAGGTGTATAGCATACTTACTCTAAGTTTGGGGGGCAGGGGGGGGGGGGGGTGTACTGACATGCAGTATAAATGTCCAGCATCAGTCTGTTGATAGGATATTTGTCAGGTCACAGTTTTGTGAGTTCTAACATCTCTGGTTCTACATTTGGTCCTTAAGGGTCTGTAAAAAGACTCTTTGAATTAAGGTTTAACTTAAACAATGTTGAATATTTACTTGAACTGACTTGTGTTACCAATGATATATTGCCGGTTGCACCGTTTCACAAACACACATGTACCAGCATTTCTTTCTTTTCCCACCTCTCTCTCTGGCTCATTATCCCTCTCTCTCCCTCTGCTTTGCTTTGGATAAAAAATGGTGTCTTTCCTGTCAATAGAGTATCTACCCACGCTCACCACTATATATAGGACCTGCTGTCTTCCCACAGTCCCCCTCTCCGCCTCCTCCACCCTCTCTATTCAGCTTCCCTTCAAACACACTCATTTTACTTAAAAACAGAAAGTGCGGTGAGATGAAGGAAGAGAAAGAAAGGGGTGCATGAAAAAACGGGAGGACTTGGGAGAGAGAGAGCGAGGTGAAAAAAGAGACGATGGAATAAAGCGGAAAAGGGAGTGAGACAAATACCCTGAGTCAGAGTGAGAGCAGTAAATGAGATGCTTTGGGAAAGGTTACGAGAGGAGGGGGAAGGTGGTGACTGAGTTAGAGTGATGAAACAAAAAAGGTCTCCATCCTTTCCATCTATTTTATATCTTTTCCAGTGTTTTGCTCTCACATGATCATTCCGTGGTCACCTTAGACCTTCTTGCCTTTGGCTGCCTGTAATTCTGCTGATCTGGGAGCTGTAAAGTACTCTGCTCTTACATTTACCAGTGCCAGCTGACTGACTACAGAGAAGGATAGGGGGAGTTGGAGAGATGGAGCATAGAAAAGTGTTTGAGGGTAGAATGTAATCAAGGACTTAGGTTCAAGCCCCCCCTCCTCAGTATTTGGCAAGCTTCCCTCCTGCTGAAGTGTCCTTGAGCAAATATTGAATCTCTCCTCGCTCCGGGACGCTGCTCTGTAGCTGACCCCTAACTCCCCGTAGAGGAAGACGAGAGGAAAGAGAATTTTTTTTTTTACACATAGCAAGAGTTATGAGAAAGAGAAATAATTTGAACAAAATCTTCCACCTGCTTTGAATTTCCTCAAGTCATCATGAATCAAGTGTGATTTTGGCCATTTAGATGAACCAATCATGTCTGAAAGGTCTAATTAGCTGAAATACCAGCAGTGAAAACACATCGGGGTGGACCATAGGTGTGCGATAAATTACAGAGCCCCTAGTGCTGGCAGTTAGTGAATTTTAATGTATAGTTAATGTTAAAGTTAATGTATATGTCAAATTTGTTATAGAGTAAAGGCATTTAAAACAGCACAATTTCGGGGCATAAAATGTATTCCAGTGGAGTCACCTTGATGGATTTACTCACCACACAATTATTTCAAATTCAACTTTTGGTGACTTTTGACACTCCCTGCTGACCAGAAGAGCGTGAGACAGGTGCAGGCTGGTTTTCTAAAAGCAGCAATAAGTTAGGCTAGGTATTGTAGTTCAGCCCGCTGCATGACACGCTCACAACACAGTCCTACTCAACACACTGACATCATATTTTCTTTAGATTCAGCCTGACTTAAACTGTCTGACTGTATTATATCCAATTTCCAACACATATAAACATGTACAAATCTGCTAAGAAATCGTTACAAAATGTGATTCTATATCTGCAGAATCTGCCTGAGAGTCATTATGTTTGTAAGTTCTCTTCAATGTCAAAGTAATCATGCTAATGGCTAATTTGGCATTCTTAATGATGTCCATTTGACAAAAAGCAAACACACACAGGCTAAAACAAAGCCCACAGCTAACTGACTCCATGGCAACATTACACTACCTGTTGAGAGGAGGGGTGGGGGCAGTGGGAGACCCCTGGTGTGTAGTGTGGATTTCTCTTTTGGGTCGACCAATCAACCGGCTGTGGATCAGATGTGGTGAATCAACCACTCATGAATTATGCTAGTCGACAGCTTGTATTCAGGCTAATGATTAGTTTATAAACAACTCAACATAAAAAAGAGAAAAACTTATATGTGCACGAGTGCTGAAGAAATCCAAATGGCCATGTGAAGGCATTTTAGGGGAAGAATATAAACATAACAATGACAAACATTCACTAATGTAATGTGTTTGAGTGGCATGAGATCTCAATGAGACACCGAGCTTTTGCCCACTTAGATTTTCTTGCCCAAACAGAGAGCAAACTTCTATTCTGAGTGGGATTTCTATAATTAATGTGAGGACTTAAAGTCACCCTGCAAGTACACGCACCAGGACCAGGGTGTGTTTGTGTGTGAATCCATGTGTGTGTGCTCAAGCATTTTGTGTTCCCGTTTAAAAGCACTTCATTCTTTGGTTTTTGTTTTTATGTTCCACATGTCCAAATGTTGCTGTATCAAATGCAGGCAATGAGTGCTCTGTCGTATTCTGTAACCTAACCGCTCGCACTCCAGATGTTGTTGTGAATTAGGAAAGCAGTGGGATGTAACATCAAAGCCCTTCATAAAAGGATTAATAAACCTTAAATCCTTAAAGTTACTTCAAGCTTACAGCTCTTTATAAAGTGGCTTGAAAACAAACAAATGGATGAACCAAATGAAAAAAGTGTCATAATAATAATAATAATAATAATAATAATAACACCTCAGTGTATTTGTTGCATTGCTCATTTTGTTTGTATGTTGACAGAACTTCAGGTAACGTACAAAAACACCAGAGCTGATGTCATGAGCAACACTGGCAAGCCTTAAATTGGAGGCTTTTATTGTCTCAATCTGACAGAAAACACACAGCATGTGTAATAAAATGCTGCAAGTGTCCATAATCATTGTGTTACTTAATGTTAACATGCTGAATATGATCAAACACTAATCCATAATGTATTTGGGCTATATTGAGATATGAAGTGCAGCCATATAATGTGTTTGCATTATTGATTCACTGACCATGAAAACCAAAGAATCAAAGGGCAAAAGGAGGGGAAAACATGCATTTGTTTTACAAACAAAACATATGCATTAAAGATGAATGTGTCAATGTAGTCAATGTAAAGTATACACACACCTGTATTTTTAGCTACTTCAACCAAGCGTCTGTGAGCACTGAGGGGTCTGTGTCCTTGGAGTTGGAGTTTCTATTTCTTGTGTCTGTTAATTGAAGGTCTCTGGGCATGTATTTTTTCAGGATTTGTGTTTGAGTTCAGTTCTGGACATTCATTTTTTTTTTCCATTTTCCATATATGTCTTTGTACATTTATTATTTTATTTTACACAAGTGTTTGGAATGCATTGCCTGCGTTTGGTCACTTTAATGCCAGTCAAGGTTCTGCGACCCCTTTTACAACGTGGCTTTCTGGTTGTCATAAATTGCAGACTCTGGACAATCACTTTCATAGTATAATATTAAAGCCATTCTATTGTGCCTTTGTACAATGTCTGAAAGTGGAATGACCGCACAATGAATTGTAGTCGTGCACATCCAAGAACCTGTCATGATCACTGCCATGTTTTGGTTTATTGTCTGTCTGTCTCAGTGTTTCTTGGTGCTCCTCTGTCCTCCTGTGTGTTATTTGTGTGGGTGTGGCCTCTCCTTTACTCTCCTGGTTTTCTGCACACCTGTTCCTTTTTTCACCTCGTTAGCCCTGCCCTGTTTTCCTGTCTCCTGTGTCTCACCTAATTGCACTCACCTGAGTTCTCCACCTGCACCTCATTCCCTCGTTAGTTTAGTTTGTATTTAAGTCCTGTTTTTGAGTTCAGTGGTGGTTGGATCATCCTTGTTTGTTTGCCGTTCCATTTTACTGAATCTTCCTTGCCGATGGTCTCCTGCATTTGGGTCCAAACCCCTGTTCCCTGGTGTTTCCGGCACCAGTCGTGACAGAACCGTACTTGTTTGAACTGAAAAGATGCGGGGGTTGCACCAGCAGCACTAAAAGATTAGCATGTCAGCTGTCAACAGCCATGGGTGACTGTGTATTTTTCACACAAGTTCTTCTAAGTGCCATAAACAGTAGAAGAGGTGATCCATATACTTATGGATAATGTACTCTTAAGTGCTGCAGTATGCCCTGTAATGTGTCCTGAAATGTCAGTAACGCCTTTAACGTATGTGTGGGGAACGTCTAAATGTGAAAATGTCATATGTCTACAATGAATTGCTCTGAATTGATGTTTTCAAGCCTTGATTTGCATGTCCTGGGCTGCGGCTAACAAAAATATATGGACAATATGTGTGGGCATGAAGAATTTCTGTGTATGTGTGACCCTATTCAATATTGAATGTTTCGGGAACTATGAAACATGTATGCAGCAGCCCTGAATGGCACGTAAAAAAAAAGGAAAGCAGACGGGTCAAAAAGCAGCACACTCACACACATACATGCGTAGGAACACTCATAGTGATGCGTAAGTGGTTAAATATTGAGAGGGAACCTTCTAAGGCAGCCTCCTTTCTCCACTTGAACCTCAAAAGGCAGTAGATCCACTTGAAAGGCTTTTTTCCCTGATAGTTTCCTTTTATACCACGCAACACTTGAATCCATCAGCATATTACATCACATTCCTAATGCTACAACTCTGTATTCAGCCGAGGTTAAGTGATTCAAAATGACATAATGTTTGTGTCTTTAGTGACTCTTGTCTCTGTAGTGAATTCCTGATGTCCTGGGAAGCTCAGTTAAGTATGGTTCCACTTGTTTACATACATAGTAAAGTGATTATCGTGTTTGTTTCCATCCATAATGTACGTCCTCTGTATCATGAACAAAATTCTCATGACCTCAATGCGTGAGATCAGAGAGGATGATCATTTATTTCTGTATAACTTTATTTAATCGAGTAATCTGCGATCAGGGCTACTTTGACAGAGAGACCCGAGTTCAGCAGAAGAAAATTGGGTATAGAGAAAGGACACACAACAGACATAAACATAAACATAACATTATCACACAAAGCGCGCAAGCAACGAAACAAAAAGGTCTGAAGCTAAAAAAAAATCAGCCAGTAAGAAAAGATACTCAAGTTTTTAAATCTTTTGTTATCCATTCGTTATGGTGCCAAGTATTCAAAGGCAGTCTTCACATGTTCAGCATTTATCCATGGACTATCAAGGAGTACAGTTCTGAGGTCTGGCCTGTTGAACAGTAGATTGAATTTTGAGAATAATGGGATTATTTGTAAATAACAAAGGACCAAGCACAGAACCCTGTGGTTCCCCATCAGCAAGTACAGGACAGTAGATCTGAGACCACGAGATCAGACAATTTGCATGGTACCATTTCTGCACAAGATCATCCAAAGTAACCAGTGTGATTTGTTTAGTAAAAATGAAATGGTCAGCAGTATTACATATTTATATTCTTGTAATACTCAGCAACAATTTATCTCTTAAAACTGTTGCATTTTCATATGATTTAACGACAGACTTCTGTTGTTTGTTTTTTATGAATAACATCCACCAATGTGGTTGCCAGTGTTTGATATTGTACATTTTTGATACTGACTTCTTCAAGTCATACACTCATGCTTCTTCAACGGTGTCTGTTATTTAAGGCGGTTATGGCTAAAGGAATTAGGCTTTTCTCAAAGCGAGCCCTTTTGCACCTCAGTACTCTATACCTACATTCAGAGGGCAGTAAAGTGAGGTGGTGTCTGAGTGGGCGTGTGTGTGGTATCCTGTGCTATTGAGGTTGCAATGCCTTCAATGGCCATATTGTTTAAAATACTGTACGTGTACTTACAGTATATATACTGTAAATACTGTAAGGCAGTCTAGAACTATCTTGAAATCCTGAAATCAATAAATTGTGCAAAGAAGGAGTTTAATATGGGAAGTGAAACATTTAGCCAAACATAACATCATATTCAGATAAATACAACAATTTCTTCACTCTCCAGTGTCACTAATGCCAACAAACTACTGTATTTTGGATAAAATTATACCAGCACATCTTGAATTTTGGCTTGAAAAATGCGTGTGGTGTGCATCCTCAATCTGACCTCCTGAGCACACACACCCCCTATATTGTTTTCCGTCCTGGTCTTGGCTTGTTGGGCTCCATGGGTTTTATTTGCCAAAAAGTTTTTTCACAACCTTGCAACACTTTTTGTTTTGTTTGACAATGTCAAAGTATGAAAAATATTCCACCATCAGAACTTGATAAACGAAAATGTAAAATCATTGGGAACAACAATTTGAGGAATAACAACAGCAGATGGGCTTTGATATGGCCAATATGTCAGAACTATTTGAAACACAGTGAGAAAACACACATTACATGCAGTCTCTGCAGTCAGGTAGAGACAGACTTTGACTTTTGATGTGTTTTTTTTATAATGAAGCAGTTCACTACAGAATGGAGGACAAAGTAAAATTGATTTTTTTTTTAAAAACACCGCTGGAAATCACTGGCTGCTGTCAGAGCACCAATAACTGCAGAGGTAGCAGGCTACCATTATAGTACAATCTGTGTTCTTTTAACATTCACAAATGAGACATACAGTTCGTGTGCTCCACCTTGAGGTGAGCATATGACCCAGAAAACCTTCTGTCTGCAGGTCCGACGCATGGTCAGCCCCTCACAGAGCTCAGAAAGAAGGGAGAAAGAATATATGGAGAAAGATTAAGGACAAATAGATCATCAGCATTTTTTAGTTAATGTAGATGATGTGGGATTCGTTGAAGGAAAGATCCATATTTGACTGTAATCTCACGACAAAGCCTCTCGCTATCAATTCTAATCTCTCCCTCTTTCGAGCCCGTCGGCCAAAGACATGTATCTGGGTCACAGGGTAGGAAGACGACAGAAAGAAAAAAAAGAACAACGAAAAGGAAAAAGGTGTAGATGCACAGTTTCCGTTTCGCATGAAAACACCTGTTCGAAGTAACGTTACCTGTATTTAAATAGCTACATAAAGCCAGCTGAAAGTCTTGTTTTTGCTGACCTCCGGTGGTTTAGCTTCTCGTTGTGCTTCAGCAATAGAGAAGTGCACTCTGGCGTGTGACACCGTGGCATCACTGTCGTGTGTGTGTGGTTGCATGTGTAACAGAACACACTTCTAACCCAGAGCTGCAACACATTTGAATCTCTTCACCCAGGAGGGGAATCAAGGACTGATTTTCAAACTTGTATTTTTTTTTTTTTTTTTGCTATTGTTTTGACAAGACAAACACAACATGGACATACAGTATTATCACCCTTGTACATTATTATGGTGAATAAAGTTGGCCAACAGGTACTTGTTTACACATCCAGCATACACACAGCAACATTCATTTGTTGTTGTGTTTTGTTTCTGACTACCTGACATGTATACATACATACTAGCTAATACTTAACTTTCTCTGTTTTCGTGCTCAGGTGGTCCTTTTCTCGTTACACTTACTCATTTGATCCATTAAAAATATATACAGTACCAGTCAAAAGTTTGGACACACCTTCTCATTTAATGGTTTTTCTTTATTTTTATTATTTTAGATTCTTCAAAGTAGCCACCTTTTGCTTTGATGACAGCTTTGCACACTCTTGGCATTCTCTCAATCAGCT
>JBBPCS010004572.1:0-11207 GCA_037974645.1 Hollardia meadi | reverse complement strand
TGTGTGTGTGTGTGTGTGTGTGTGTGTGTGTGTGTGTGTGTGTGTGTGTGTGTGTGTGTGTGTGTCTGTTTGAGTAAGTGTATTTTTATGTTACTGACCTCAGGTATAAAAAGATAGAAGTGGGGCAATTATAACTTTTCTATTAGTAATATTAATAAAAGCAATGATGAAAATGAATGAATAAATGATCAAAGGAACACCGGAATCTGGCAGCAGTGCAAAAATTTAGTTTAGTGCAGGATTGTGAGTCCATGGTTGTGTATGTGTTTTTTGTGTCACAGTCCTTGATGTGTGTGCTCACAGTTCCTTTTCACTGTTCAGTAAGAGGGGTATGATGGAGGCCACAGCTCTGGGGTAAAAGCTGTTCCTCAGTCTGAATGTTCTGGGTTTTTTTGTCCTGAGCCGTTTGCTTACAGCGTGTCAAACAGGGAATGGCCAAGGTGTGTGGTGTCTAAGATTATGCTGTTGGCCTTCTTTCTAATTCCCATCGATGGTGTCCAGCTGTGGGAGCTCCAGCTCAACAATGTGCTGGGGCTATGCAGCTGGCATACCACACTGTGGTGCAGTTTGTCAGGATGGTTTCAACTGTGCTCCTGTTGAAGTTCAGCAACAGTTTCTGTGGTTCCTAAGCTACAGCTTCCTAAGAAAGAAAGGAAAGAAGGAAGGAAGAGTCTTTTGTTGGACCTTGTTTGTTTGTTTTTTTACCACCAGTGAGGTGTTTTTTGGTCCATGTCTGTTTTGACATGGTGATTCCAAATAACTTTACGTTTTCCAAACTTTTCAATACCCCTCCTTGTTAGTGGAGGTGGGGGGGTGGGGGGTGTTCTCTGTCCTTAGTTCTTTGGAAGTCTCTGATCATGTCTTTTGTTTTTGAGGTGTTAAGGACCAGGATGTTGTCCTTGCACCACTCAGTCAGATGATCCGCCTCAAGCCTGTAGGCAGCTTCATCATCATCTGAAATCATTCCAACTATTGTCGTGTCGTCCGCAAATTTAATTAGGGAGTTGGAGGTGTAGATGGGGGTGCAATCATGGTTGACAAGTGTGAAGAGCATAGGGCTCAGCACACAGCCCTGTGTTTAAGATGAGGGTGGTGGAGGTGTGCTTGCCAACTCTGGCTTGCTGTGGTTAGTCCATAAGGAAGTCCATGACCCATGAACACAGAGAGGAACCAAAGCCCACAGATAACATCCTCATGCATCTATTTGGTTCTTCTAAGTGTGTCAGTGCAATATGGAGGGTTGTTGCATCCTCTGTGGAGCGGTTTGCCCACTTGTCCAGATCAGGTGAGATAATGTTTTTGATGTGTCTCTCCAAGCACTTCATGGCTATAGGTGTTAGCGCTAAAGGGCATTACTCATTCAGGCACCTCACGGCTGAATTTTTGCGCACTAGGATGATGGTGAAGCAGTGTTTCCTGTGGAACAAGATGGGGGGACGATATATGCTGTATTCCATTAAAATACCATATTGTTACAAGTGCTGCATAAAAAAAATAATATTTAAGTAAAATTGCTTAAGTATTATTAGCAAACTGTACTTAAAGTATAAAAAGTAAAAGTTTCTTGTTATGCAGAGTGACTCCTTTAAGTGTTAATTTATGCATTTATCTTATCTGTCTAGACTGTCTGTAGCCTATTTCACAGCCAGATTTGGACAGCCTGGACTTTACTTCATGAATGTAAATTTACAGAGAGGACAGAGCGTGGAGTCTGTAGCGAATGTTGACAGGCAGTGAATGACCTGACTTCAAACACACGGACACACACTCTAGCTTACGGCTAATGTATAGTCAAGGATTGTGGCTGTTTATTCATGTTACACGAGTGAGTTTATTCTTTTGTGATTTTCTTTTTCTTGCCATGGCAGCAAAGACTTTGGCATGGTGGCCCACCACGCTCAGTTCTCACCTGATGTTGCTGGAAGACCAGTGTCAACTCATCGTGGGTTGATGAGTGGAGCAACCTCCATTCTCTGAGTCTCAAAACGGGCAAAGAACTGGTTCGGGACATCAGGCAGTATGACATCATCATTTGGCAGCTGATTCTTAGTTTTGTAGTCCGTCAGTTCCTTGATGCCGTTCCACATACTGTGGGAGTTGTTGTTATCAAATTGGTTTTCAATGTGCTGTTTGTATTTGCGCTTAGCATCCCTGATGCCTCTCTGGAGTTTCCTAAGACTGAACCAGTATATTCCACCAGGTCTGTTTCCTTAGCAAACAGCTTCCTTTACTCTGTAGTTCCATGATAATTAAGCAATAGCTGTGAGCCTGGATGTAAGCTAGGGTCAGAGTGAGGGAGATATGGTCTGATGTGCAGATGGGGTTGCCTTGAATGTTCCTGGAATATTTGTGTAGTCTTGGTCTATTATGTAATTCTCTCTTGGAGAAATGCACTTGTAAAATTTAAGCATGACCATTTTGGGATCTGTATGATTGAAGTCCCCTGCTACAATGATCACACTGTCTGGGTGTGCCATCAGTTGTTTGTTGGTACAGTCATGTATAGAGTTGGGTAGGTTTCTGTTTTTACCGGTCCGGTCTGGTATACAAGCTTAAACCGGTTTAATTTTATGCGACCCAACTAAACAGGCATTTGTTAGGTGTAGGTAGAGAGAGCTAGCAGCATATGGCTAGTTAGCAGGAGCCCCAGGAGTCGATTATATCAATGCTACGGGGTGCTGCTTCCCTATTGTGTTTTAATGTTACTAGAGTTGAGAGTTGTGCACAAAGGGCTGCTTAACTACTCCGACCAACATCCACCAAGAATCTCCATCCAAGAGACCCCTTATAAGTGAAGAGTTGGTGCAGGTTATGCAATATTTAACGTTATGTTACACGCTTGTTCTGCAGTACGAAGCTGCGTTTTGAACCCGTTTGCCCCGTTAAAGATACTGCAATATGCTATAAATACAAATCAACATTTCCAGTATGAGTGTCAAATTAAAAGCTTTCACTGTGAAACATTGGCAAAATTCATTGACTTGCAGGGTTCCAATGCACACTTGAAATGTAGCAACTGCCATCTTCTCTCAAGTTGTTCTAGGCTTAGTTTATTTTTTATTTTGATGTTAAAGTTTAGAAGAATATAAATTAAGTTGAATGGTTTGTGTGACATGAAAATACGATGTGTCAGTTGTTCTGATGGGTTGTGGTACTGTTAACATTTTTATTCTATGCTCCACTCTGGAGGGCTGAGTAACTGGTGACACCTAGTGTTAAAAGTTGAAATGCTATGGCTCAATATCAAACATTTACAGTGGTCCAACCCTAGTCATGTAGCTGTTCGAATGCTAACACTGCATTAACAATTATTACCCCTCTTGTTTGCAAGAGATCTGGAGTTAGCCAGAAAAAGGCTTGGTAGTGCTCGTGTGTATGGCCTAGCCTTTAGCATAGCCTGTAGCCCGGCCCACTTTCCCAGCTTTTGTTTTCTCTCCCTCCACTGCCTGCGCTGTCTCACTGGAAGGATGGCAATTCCGAAGGGCTCCGAATGGTGTGTAGAATCTCCAGTAGGAAAAAAAATTGAGTCAAATTCAGGATCTCTGGTAGTGCTCATTGAAAAACAACAACTGGTATTGATTATGTCTGGTAAGAGCTCCTGCTTTAATTAGCAGAATACACGAATGATTTTTTTTTTTAAACAGAGAGAGAGAGCCGAGCCGCTGCTCCTTCTGCGAACCACACCCAGCGCTTGGATAAGATCTTGGATTAGAAACTTGTATTGAGTTTTGGTATGGAATATGTAATAGAAATTTAGATATCTTTTTTTCTTTTTCCACAGGAAACTCTATTTTACCTGATTAGATCACCTAGCTCAGATAAATTATTAAATATAATTTAGAATGAAGCAGTACTATAGCAATTGAATGATGTACTGTATATGCTGCCTATCACATACACATGCAAACTCAAGGATACCCTTTGTGTCTGGTATGGTAAAGTTTAAATTCAATCAATCATGTGCCAGTAGACACAACTTTGCCAGCTATTTGGGTTTGGAGAAGATTTATTGCTCTATTTCTCTTTGGAGAAGAGGTACTTCTTCTTTAATTTAATCCAATTGTACCAAGAGACATAAGAAAGGTATCCACAAGTTTGTGTAAGCAGGAAAAACTATTCCGTTGGGTTTACATTAGGTTGAGGTAAAGGTTAGACTTCGGTTAGATGGGCGGTTGGTTAGAGTACATTCTTCATAGACACACATACATATTGAACAGAGTGTTTAAAGCACTCCCAGAAAAGGTAGTGCAGAATTGTACCTTTTGGATTAAAAAAGTTTTGATTTATTCTATTTTTCTACCACTATAATTTTTCCTTCAAAAGTGCATGTACCCAAAGGACCATATTGTGAAATCACCAAGTCCTCTGCCTGCTGCAGCTTTGGTGTTTACTTTCACTCTAGGCCCGGAGAGGGGGGGACACGAGATATTGCACATAGACCAACCAGCAGGAAACACTATTGGTGTGACATTATGATCCCTCACCAGCTTTCCACCTGTGAACACTGCCGATGTGTTCAAGGGCCAAACCCAATCCACCTCTGCTAGGGACTGAACACAGTCTTCCAGTGGAGAAGTTACATATGATCCAAATTCTTAACTTATAAATCCCCAGACTGGTAAACAAACACTAAATGGATAGAAAACTTGAAGCTGGACATTCACTAATATTCACCACCCTCTTAAGTGTTTCTTTGAGAAAGGAACACAGCACCAACTGCTCTAATAGAGCTGTAGAGTGTGGGGAAATAAAAGACTGTGTTGTGCACTTAACAGCTTTGAGGCTTAAAGGTGACAAATTGCTGGAAATGGAGCAAGGGTGCTCAGTCAATCCACCATAAGATGTTGACTGACACTTGTCTCAAGGAGTTGACTATATGTAAGATATGGTTATACAGCTAGCTATTGCAGAAAAGACTGCTCTTTGAAGGGAGCTCTTAAAGAATCAGTGCAGCTCTGAGGATTCTGCTAGGCGAACTAATCCCCCCATAAGAAACGTTTAAATCTTAGTTAAAACAACAATACCGAACACCGAGCACTAAGGAGGAGGTCCGGGTGGTGGAAGGAGCTGCAGCAGGAAATTATGTTGACATGAAGGTACAGTATAAGCCAGGGACCGCGTTAACCGAATATTTTCCGTCATTGACTGAATCTTTTTTAATACTGACATAAAAATCTGTAGGCCATCCATCATTTGGAAAGATTAGAACAATGGGGGCGATCTACTGTAACATGAAGTGTTTCACACGCAACACTGTCAATAACCACATGCAGACCAACTATACATTGCAGAGGAAACTACCTTGCGGAGGTTAGGTTCTCCTAACCTTGGAGAATGTGGCCATGATGAGCATGAATTAAATACCTAACAAATCAGCTCATGCTAGTACGAGTTGAGTGTTCTGCCTGAACTAATGCTCTGCTCCATTTTCCATATGCATCTGGTACTCACACCATGAATATATTATGTAGACCTGGATATGGTGGTGCCGCTCAGCTTTTCTTCCAACTTTGCCCAGAGGCCATTATCGGCAGCGAAAAATTCCCCTGCAGCCCAAAAAGCGACACCTCTGCATCTGGTATCTAGTTCTACTTATACATCTATGACTCACACTCATCAGCATGTAAGCGAGGGTCCTGAGGGTCCCAAAACACATACAGTACTGTGTGCATTTGATATTGTGACACTCTCGTGTCCTTAAAAGCATATACTTTTTCTCAGTTGCTCTGTAAAACCTATAAGTGCTGCAAATCTATTTTACACACCTGCACTATCCACATTTTCAGTATAACCCTGCTCCTTGTCTTTGTTTCTCCTCTGTGCAAACTTCAGGCCATTTACTTTATTTCATCCTAAACCCAATCCTAACACAATACATATTAATAAGGAAGCCTATCCAATTTCCAAGTAATGAGGACCATTGTTCTGACCTAAGTGCTTTTACCCGGCCATAAATGAGAAATTTCTCCACAGCATATTATATTATGGTTATGTCTCTGCGAAGGTTACTCTGCAGCAATATGCTGTCTCAATTACCCAGCCTGCAACAAGCTCTGTCTACCGATCGCTAGTTCATTGTTTTCTCTGCCATAAGCTGGTTATTTTCTCAGGCCCTGATAGTGTCATACTCGAGCATGCTTCTGCTTCCTTTCTGCAGATATACACTTCCAATGTTTAGGAAGTCATGGACTCCGTTGCCTGACAGTCTTGGAAAGACTACATATTGTATTATGTCCACATTGACAATAAAAAGACAGCTGAGTTCTTTCCTAGTGTGGGCTGATAAAGTCATAAAAGCCCACCAAGCATGACTTGAGATTATTTCTTACCTCGAGCCACCTCTATTCTCACCTCTTTCTCCCTCTCTTCCTGCTTCTCATTCTTGCTCATTTCTTTCCCTCAGAGATGAATATATTAAGTGCCTGGTGGGAAACTGAATAATTGCATGGTAGCTGTTTTTCGTTGTTTCTGCAGCTCACTTCTGCCTACCCCCTTTTCGTGCTCTCACATGCACGCCTGTGAAAAACCATTGCCTTTGTCTGAAAAGTGACTGCAATGATGATTGCTGCAATGTAGGGGAATTCATTTATTTGACACAAAGTGCATAATGGAAGGGTGATGAAAAGATGAGGAAATAAAGGTTTCTGAACCATATCTAATTGACAGATTTAACTCTAAATAATTAAGCTTAGTTTCAGACGTTTAGCAGACAACCATCAGTTGGTAACAATATCAGAATGCCAGTCTTCCAGAATTTTTTTCTTCATCTGCAGTAGACCCTGCCTCTTTAGTTGTCTTTTTGCCAGTTGAAAAAGATCTAAAATGATCTTCCTTAAGATGGTTTGAAAGATATTTGTGCAAAGGCACTCACAAGACACGATGATAATGACATTAATTCAGCATTTTAACATGAAGAATCATCACTATTTTTGTTGTTTAGATACCATATAAACATTACCATTAAGCCTTTAGGGTCTCCACACCTCCACACTGTGTATTAACTGTATGTCTTTTGAACAGTGTATCTGTTTGAAAATATACAAAACAAGATTGCCTTGTTGGGGGGAAAAAAAAGGGGAGGCACTGTTCTCTCAGCAATAAATAATGCTAAGGTGGCTTGAAGGAGTGTTGGGAAATGCTTTTCTTAGAGAAAACACTGCACAGAGAGCACTGCCGTGGAAAGAAGGTGGCGACATTCAGCTTATCACAGGAAGCAATGGGTTTAATGGGAAATGGAATTTTGCTGTAACAGTAGCAAAACATTGTCTCAGTTGTTTTACAGGTGCTATGACAATTTGTTTGAATAATTCAGTAATATTGGACAATTATCGGACAGCAAAATTAAGCTATTACAAACTTAAACAAGAAAACTGAGGGGACTCATTAATGCATACTAATGTTCTTGTCACAAGAACACACCTAACCACCTAATCGGCTGCTGTAAAATTGGCATGCTACTTTTTAATTGTATTCAATGAAACGGCCCCTGGTAGAAATGGGTAGAGAGCAGAACTAGTCTGGGAGATGCATACATAAGCTACCAAAATAAATAATGTCCCCAACAGTGATTTTATATTGGTGTGCACAGTAGGTTCCATTCACTGCACTGTATCTGAACTACTCTGTTGGCTATGGTGCTTATGAAGCAGCACAATGCCTAAGAGGGCTCTGATGCTATTTCAGGAAGCGCTGCAAGGAGGAAGTGACATGTGTCTTAGGGCAGCAGAGATGCAGTATAGATAGACAGATGAGGAGAAAACAAAGGATTAGAGGGTTTGCTTTAAAACAAGTTAACTCTGCTCTGCTTGTTTGTTTGTTTCACTGTACAATTCACTCCTGTTTGATTTGCCATGTGTGCTTCAATAATACTGCAGCTCTTTTCATTTGTCTATATGTGTCTTCATTACTCTCCTTGTTTTTTTTTTACCTCCACCAAGGAGGTTATGTTTTCACCCGTGTCCGTTTGTTGATTGGTTGGTTGGTTGGTTGGTTTGTTTGTCACCAGGATTACGCAAAAACTACTGAATGGATTTCCACAAAATTTGGTGAAAGGATGGGGCATGGCCCAAGGAAGAACCCATTAAATTTCGGCGTGGATCGAGAAAGGAGCAGATCCAGGAATGTTTTATCTCTTTCTTTAACTTTGAGAGAACATTTTCATTAATTTTCCAGGGAATAATGCATGGATATTGATTAAAAAGAAATCAGGCATATTTAGAGGGCTGGTATCTATGAGTGTGTACAATTTAGTGCGGATCCAAATAAAAATCCAGATCTAGTGGATCTAAACGTGTTTTCATAGGGGGGTAGTCTTTTCCTGGCTGCTGCACGGTAACAAATAAGGCTAGTTGTCTCTTGCTTTGGCTTCTAGTTGGAGGGCAGTAAACGTAATGTTTGTCAGCAGTGCAAGGGGATGGTTTGCAAGTTTGACGCACAGGGACAGCATTTGTGCAAGAATAGTTAGCTGCATACCAGCCCTCAACTTTACTGTTATGACTTGTGGAATTTTAAATCAGCATTAAGATTTTAATTCACCATTAAAACATGTAGAAACGTACTGTATTAGCTTATAAAGATCCAGCGGCCAAATCAGTTTTATTCAACCTCACTTTCTTTCTGTGTAGAAAACACTATATAATTGTAATACCATCTATATAAAACATCAGCAGTAATCAAATGTTTTATTAGATCAGTTTTCAAGTCTGTGTGAAACAATCATGAATAATACAAAATAACACATTTCATGTTTATATACAAAACAACTAAAGTATATGATTATCATATATTGTGAATGTTCATTTGAAAAATATCTTTGTATCAGTGTTTGACATGATGTCGGTTCCTTATTGTTCCTCCACATCACTGAGGTTTGGTATTGCACTTTCTTATGGAGTTTATTTATGATGAAATGCCATTCATGGTCTGATGAGCGCTCATCCCAAAGTAATTTGTATTTGTCAATGTGCAGGCATAGAAATTGTGGAAATAAATACACTGCCATACAAACAGCTTTTGCTGCAGGCATTCAAACACTGATGAAACAAACCAAATGACTAACAGCAGTGGCTGGTATAGATGGCTAGATGCAAGGATAGATCCACTCCTCCCTCTCTGTTTGTATAAGCTGTACTCATACACTAAAGACAGCTTCTTATATCTTGTGTCTACTACTCTACAGTACGTCACCCCTCCTTTCCTGCAAAATGATTACAGAAAACAGCTACTCTTGACAGGCAGCGAATGAGAGAAACAGTTTGACCGCAGGAAAAATAGACCTGAAAAAGAAAAGAATGAAATCTCCAGTGTGTCTCTGTCAGCACTATCCAGGTGGACTTATCTTTATTTAGGTGTGTGTTTGTTTGCATGTGTGAGTGTGAGGGAGAAAGAGAAGGCCCTGTTTGCAGCACCTGCAGAGATGAGCTGTGTCTGGGCTGGGCTGTAAAGCTGAGCTGAAAATAGGAGAGAGTGATTTTTGAGAGTTTAAGAGAGGAGAGAGCTCAGTTGAGGGCAGCAAAGATGTTTTCATTTTATAACTGGGGATACACATGGGCACAAAGCTAAATTAAGATGCATGTAGGCTGAAAAGACAAATACATAATTACTGTCTTTTTGCACACTTGTCATGCAGAAATTATGGTCATCCTCTCTGCATTCCTCTCTATCTGCTACACAAGTGCACACACACTTAACAACATGCGTCAAGCTTTCCTTTGCTTCCAATAATTATGTGGCACCACTAACCACACCGGCAGTGTTGATATAAACTGTTATGTTAAAACATCTGTCAGCAGTGTGTGATAATGTCATGAAGCTGTTGATGTTTGCCGCCGGTTGTGTCATACAGAAATGCTTACACAAGCTGCGCCTAATATTTTCCTTATCAGCATCAGTGTCCAATAACAGATTTGTGTTTTTACCCTTGTGAGATGTAGTTGTTTGTAGTTGAAGAAGGAGAAGAGGCGTAACTATGCACATGAATTGATCTAGTTTGTATGTTACATACAGAAATTAATTTAAATGTATCCAACCACTGGCTACTTGTTCCAGATATTTGTAGGACATCTTAATTGTAGAAAATATCACATCTATGGAAATTGTTCATGGAAATAAAGCATTTCGCAGGATCTTACAGGTTTTAGTCTTAATTTGATTGTGAGACAGATTAATGAATATTTTTATCTATAGGATAGATATACTGTACATTATGTACAAAGAAAAAATATTTTATCCTTTGCCATGGCCATATATTGAATGGTAACAAGTACCTCAATGGTTTACCTAAATGTACATGCTGCATGCTGTCGGTGTTCTTACACTAAAGCATCTGTTTCAGCTTACTGAGCTGATCTGGTAGTGTGTGTGTGCTGCACTGCCAAGCCATGGGCTCTTCCTCTCCTTGGGACAGTTTAAATGGGTTTACCTGTCAGCTTGGCTGATGGGCCCCATCCCTTTCTCAGCAAATAAAAGACGAGGGGAAGCGCAACAAAAAAAAGTTCTAAAAGGTTTTCCCAAATCTCTCATTCTTTGTTTCTGCCATGTAACATTCAGTAGTTTCATCTGCTGAGAAAAGCATTGTTTGAATGGGAATGGAAAGCATAGTTTTTCCCTGTCAGAAACACTCATCTGGCATTCAATGTGGGGAAGTACAGTCACTTTCCTGGGATTTACAAATGATAGTGTGAGTTTAAACCTGTTCACTTCAAGCACAAGTTGAGTTGCAGTCAGAGAGGCGAAACGTGAAGCACAGTCTCAAAATACCTTAATCTTGGTCTGTAAGCCTGTATGTCTAAATGTTCATGGGAGTGCATACGTGAGCATGCATGCCAACATTTGTCCATGCATACATGTGAAAGTGTTGGTTCTGATTAAAATTTCTTTATCTGCCTTTATGAGATCAAGTCGCGTTAACGCATTTTGATTGATCCGTCTCATTTAAATGGTGCTCTGAAGGCACGACAGTCTCTCTGGCTCCTAGCAGGCTATCGGTCTGAGAGCAAGGAAAAGTGGGTTGTGGTTAGGGAATTTGGGAAGACATATAAACTTGTAGTTAATGCTGTAGATTGTTTACATCAGTGGTCCAACGTATATGACACATGCATGCAGTAGCCTTCTCTCTCTCTCTCTCTCTCTCTCTCTCTCTCGCTCTCTCGCTCTCTCGCTCTCTCGCTCTCTCTCTCTCACTCACTCTCTCACTCACTCACTCACAC
>JBBPCS010004571.1:0-11208 GCA_037974645.1 Hollardia meadi | reverse complement strand
ACAAAATCCTGACATTTTCTTTTTTGTTCCATTGTGGACATTTTGAAGGCACCATATCATGGATAAATTTCACACAGAGAATTCAGGCACTTAAATATCAATAGTTAACATGGTGCACATTCCCGGACCCACGATTCAAGGCCACCTACCTGTCACCTGAAAAGTTGGAAGAAGTGAGGACCGGGCCAAAGCGAGATGGAAGATAGGACTGCTCCTTCTGCAAAAAAAATCCCCAAGAACAGCCTGGCCAGTTTCTTCAAAGAGTGCAGCAGTGCACCTCCAAAGCAGCAGAGCATTGATGTGGAGCTAGACAGCTACCTGCTTATGGTAATGGCTGATCCACTGGAGTGGTGGCGTCTCCATTGTTCCCACTTCCTCCGCATTAGCCGACTGGCAAAGGAATACTTATGTATTCCGGCCACAAGCGCAACCTCCGAGCGTGCATTCAGCACAGGGGGCAATGTTGTGACAAGCACCAGGGCAGCACTGAAAATGTCGACAGGCTGGTGTTCCTGGCAAAGAACTTGAATGTGGCTCCGTGAAAATATTACAACAATGATGACAGGCAGGTGTTCCTGTGAGAGAACTTTAATGGCTAGTTTCGTCAGAGTTCTAGTTAGTTTTTGTCAAAATATTAGATTATTACATTACATTATTACCATTATTACACTGTTCTTGTGCTGTTTGTTATGGTGACCATCTCAAAAATGGTCGCACAATCCTCAACAACAGCTGATGCGTTGTGTGTGGAACCTCCACCTCCTCATTCACTCAAAGTTACTCTGGATATTGTGGATAACATGTTATTTAAATATTTCACTGTACTTCTTAGTAGCTGTCTGATGCTTAGTACAATCCAGTCCAGTGCCTTGATGCTTTCATTTATGTTTTTGTGTTCCCTGATGCAACTTGGCTCAGAGCTGCCATGTGACCACAAAAGTGTTCTTCTATTGCTACAACTGCTAATTTTAGTTTAGTTGTAGCACATACAGTTAATTTCAAGATCTTTTTTGCAAAATAAATGCTCTTGGGAATGCAAAATACTCTCCCATGTCTCTATTTGATAAGGATACATATCATGTACTTATTATATTATCAAAATATTACCTTTCCATTTACATAAAGGGTCAGGACAGGCTACTCCTCCCAAAAATTGAAAAAAAAAGTAATACCGTGATATAATACTGCCACCGTCCAAAAAGTGAAAAACACCGTGATATTAATTTTAGGTCATATCGCCCACCCCTACTCCACAGGGACATAAAGGCAGGCTCTGAGGCAGAAACATTATCGATCTGAAGTTAAGTGTTCTTCAACATCATTATGAGATTCCAACCCAGAGTCAAGCTGCAATACACTGGTGGCTACAAAGAGGACATGTTGCCAGTTAAAGCACTGTTTTATTGTTTTTTAGTAGATAAACTGCACTTCTTTTATGTGGTTTGTGGTCATGGGATTTCAGTGTGGGAATTCCTTCTCTCACAGTTTTTAATCCCTTTGGTTTCATTGCTGTGGGGGGAATAATTAGATTCATACTATTTTATTTGTATTATTTTTATTGCCAAAACTTCAGCAAAGCAGGAAATATAATTACGAACTATTGAGATAAATGACAATATACAGTATTTTAGAACTTATACAGTTAGTTTTGCCTTGGGATTGATATTTGTTTTATTCTCAACATAAAGACTTTACACTGACTGTAAAATTAATTGTGAGTATATTCTTTAGTATTCACCCTATTGTCCTGTTAATGAATGTTACATTTTTGCTAGAAACCTTTAAAAGGGGCAGGTAAATCTTTTTAAAAATTTGTAAATTTTTGACAGCTGAGTACTGCATTGAGGCCATAGTAATTGGGCTTTTAAAACACATTTATTGAGTTGAGTTTCAGTAATGCTACATCACATTCCAGAGCAAATACAGCATGGCCTAAACATTGCCTTCTGTCATCTCATCACAGCACATTGCAGAGAACTTGAACTAATGAGGTTAATGTCAGCATGCTGTCCTATGGGTTCATTTGGAATGAATCTGTACTGACATACAGCCATTAACAGATTTCAGTGAAAACAAAACAATTGGCTGAATGGACATGAAAATCTTGTTTCCCAGCCTACAATATACCACCTTGGCTGTTTCTCTACAAGTCAAAGATCTAGATGTAGATGTCTCGTAATGTGCTAAAGTCACTAAATGACTGGAGGGTTTTCATGACATCCTTATTCAACTGGACATTTTTTTTTCCATTACAGATCTTCTGTTGGCCCTCATGTAAGATTAACTAGGATTACATCCGTGAAACTTGCCCCACCCCATATTTAAAGTTTTGAAAAATGGTGTTTCTAATCAAACTCAGTGGCTCAACATCTCAGTGTAATTAAACCCCATTCATCATCTGCTTTCCAAACTCACTCTGAGTGCAGCTTCCTCAGCAGCACAGTGTGTAAAGAGGATCATACTTTCCCAATGTGGTTGAATTTCTAACTGAAAACTTAATATAAATACTACTGAAGTTGATCTGTTTGTTCTCATTCACAAGCTAAATGTCTTCTTAGAGCTATAAAATGATTTATATTGTGATATAGGCAGACTATATATCTACCATGATAAGCATTTCTGTCATATGACCAAGTCCTACTTCAAGCAACATAAGCAACACACACAGGACCTTCACCCAGGAGACCGGGTGGCTAAAGGGAAGGCTTAGCATGTCGGCTGGCAACGGCAAAGAGTACCTTGTGCGTCTGGATAAGACGCAAAGGGCGCAGGGCTAAATGTTGTTATGTGACAACCTGGGATGAGAATGCGTTGCTTGTTCAGGTGTGTGAGAGATCTGGCTACCTTTAATGTGTTAACAGACTTAATCTTCACATAATAAGAAATTTTAATTGTCTTCTCTCACCACAAGGTAGAGCACAGAACATAGTGTGGACAGTTCCAGAGGCAAAGTGCAGCACAGGTATACTTCATCATTTTATCCACTTCTGCAAGAACAAGAACTTTCAGTTGGCCTCAAAGACGCTCTGATAAATTCTCATACGACTCAGGAAGAGGTGGCATGGCCAAGACTGTCCTGGCAGATGAAGCTTGTAGTGTTGGAAAGGAGACCGTCGCAAATCAACAATCATCAAACTCTGGAAGAACAATACAGATTCTGTCCTTTGTGGAACAGTGGATCATCATTTCATTCCATCAAGGACACTAAAGGAGTCATACGAGTTCCCTCATCCAGCCTAAATATATTTTTTAGACTTGGTAACGGCTTATAACAGTATTTAATTGACGTGTCTAGTTGAGGAGTAGCTGTGGGAATGTGCGGTGGTGGGGTCATGATCCACTGGGGGCTTGTATCTAGAGAAAAAGGTCTGTCCACATTATCACAAGGAAAGTCAAACACACCCTTACGTATGTTGTACTCTGCCAAAGTTATACTATCTACAATTTGTGATTTCAAGGGAAAGAATCTCAAGGTGCAGCTGTCGGGGGTTGTGAGCTCAAGATTGCCTCATTGGAGTGGTTTAAAGCGAAGTCAAGTCAACCTCAATTTAAAAGGTCATGATAGATCTCCAGGTAATGGTAAATCATATCTTAGTATCTCTGGGTCGTATTCATGAGGCAGGGTATGACGAAGTCTGAGACTTCTGGAGAGAAATTGCTCCAGTTATGCATGCCAAGCTCTTGGTGCACCAGTCAGTTTACATGGCAACTCTCACCTATACTGTCATGAGCTTCAGGTAGTGACTGAAATAAGAAAATTGTGGACACAAGGTACCAAGGTGACCTTCCTTTGTAAGGCTTCGTAAGGTCAACGTGCTTACAACAAAGAGATTACAAGCACCAAGTGCTTCACATAAAAAGACATAAAATGAACATTAATACAGGGATGGAAAATCAGAAGAGAAGTAAATCTGGACTCAGTCCAGGAAAATGGAAGATGGTTCCATCAATGGATTTTAACTAGTCTTGTCAAGTTGGAGAAAGTCAGATAAAAGTAAATAGTTGTTGTGGCAGCAGCAGTAGCATGTATGCAATATGTTCCTGATGAGAAATGTGATATGTTAGTGATCAGAGTAGTAATAGTATGGGGGGGTGTCGAGCGAGCAGCCGTGATATTAGCCACGGTGACTCATGGGTAAATGAGATTAGTGCTGGCCTGTCAGTGGGAGAGGAATGTATTAAACAAGCAGAGGCCCGTAAGTGCTTTATGGAAGCACGCGCAGTGTTTCATCAGAGCTATAATAAAAGTGATAAACGGAGAGATGGAAATAACCCAGACGGGGGCCAAATAATCCTTAGTGGAGCATGAGCAGCAGCACGCCGCTCCCTGGCCATGCGTCAGATTAATTATTAAGAGGGGTTCCATATCAGCCTGGGAAACACCACATCAATAAATGATGATGTCACTTTAAGCTAAGGGATGGAAATTGCAACAATTGAGCGAGAGGTCCTGAAAGGTTTGTGTCTAGGGTACGATCTAACACTGGTGATGGACAATGTTTTGCTTTAGTTTTAAATGTACATATACAGTAACTCTGAGCTCCTGGGTAGCAGGTGATTAAGTCAAATAATGATTTTTGGTGGTTTTAAACAACGCCCGCTTCTTTGGGGCTCAACTGCAGTTTTGATAGTTAGCATATTTCAGTGCGCGACTGCATAATCTTTATGCTGATTTTCTCTGTTCTTAAAGTTGCTGCCTATAAGGCGGAGAGCGGCAAAAGCTTACTATAATCTTATGATATGGTAATGTGTACCTTCTATATTCTGGAGGGCAGGCACAGAAGTCAAAGCCGTAGCGCTCCTGTCAGTCAGCAGCTGAATGGTTTACACCCACAATGCCTTCCCTGACAATTTTGATAGAAGCAATAAATCAGTTATATAACAATACCACCTGCATATAGGTCGAGTAGTTGTTTAGGTATGTTGTGTACACATTTTGACTTGCCGTTTTGTAATGGCAGGTAACAGCAACTTGGTGAAGCAATAGAGGCATCATAAATTTAAATAAACTGGTGATGTGCACTGTGCCAGGGGTCATCAACCACATTCGTCCAATTAGGCCTGAATTTATTTAAGCAGACACTGTGGGGGTCAGAATTTCAAGTAAAAAAAGAAATATTAAGGCCCAATTAGCCTACTATTGTTTAATATTTTCACTTTCTTAGAAATAGTTCTTTTTATTAGCCTATATCAGTATGAAGGGACTCATACTCAAAATTGGAAAACCATAATGATAACTAGATAATTAACTAGAAAAAGCTCAGAGACAGTCAGTGTTCAATACACAACCACTATTTCAGCTAATAAATCATTATCTCTGCAAAAGCTCCACTGCAGGATCTCAGGAAGAGAACAAAAATACTAGTTTGAGACTCAATACAACATTTGGCCATAGAAAATAAACCCAACTGATGCCTCTTGCGTGTAATAGACAAGCCCAGTGATTCACCAACAACTCCAGAGTTACCTCCATGTAGTCCGGTCCGTGCGCTGCTGTCAGCTCCAGGGAATGTCCTGCCTGGGAGTCAGGCGGTTTGATGGTGGGTCCATGGAGTAAAGAGGATGGAGTTGGAGAACAATCAGATTCTTTAGAAAAGGTGAACTATTAATTCCGGACTTTTTGACTTGTTGCCAGGAGTTGATAAGCTATTGATGATCACTCTCAGGACGGACTGGGCCTCTTCTACTGGTGAGTAATGTTAGATGTGCACATTTTCTGAATTGTTTCTGAATTACATAAGTTTATGTAAAGAAAGGTAGAGTTTCTGAGTCTGTATTAATATTTGTTGGCAAAGACTAGCAAGTCTGGCTTTATCCAAAGGTAACAAGATTGCTTACCAGAGCCTACAGCTCACTAATTTAAACATTTAATCTTTTTTTGTTTTGTCCGTGTGGATGCAAAGATAATATCTCACCACCTAAAACACAACAGTTATATTTCCAGCACCCTGATCAAGAAGAGCATGGAGGAAGCTGTTCCGCAAGTGACACCAGTTCAGTACAACTCATCTAAAAACATAAGGCCACACCACACCAGCGTAAGTACAAAATGCTGACTGTGGGGAAAAAAAAGTGAATAAACTTCTACTCACTGATAAGGATGACTCATACCACCTCTTATAGATTTGACTCACTCGGTCCTCTCCATGTAATTACCAAAAACTGTATAAGATTGGATCTGTGTTTCCCTGCACAGCCATTACTTTACATTTGGCTGTATGCTGGTTATTTAGTCTTTCTGCACAGTACAGTAGGTAGCTGTTATTGAAATTGCTCAGGAACAGTGCTGGGTCTGTTTTGTGTGCCTGGGCTTCCACAGAGTATTGGATTTTATTTTATTTTCATGTGATGTAAAATATTGATGTGGTATTTTCTTGAGCAGAACTTGCACAAACATATTAACAAATTAACTTTAGACTGCAATAACTTGCACAAAGCTTGCAGGTGATTGTTTCTTAAAAGAATATTTTGACATTTTAAGGGTATGATTTCATTTATTTCTTGCTGGGGGTTAGATGAGGTGATTACAGTAGTTTAGTTTAGCTTAGCATAAAAACTGGAAGCAGGGATAAACAGTTAGTTTCCAAAAATGCCTGATGAATAAATACACTAATTAATTTGTCCGTTTATATACAAATAGAAACCTAGAATTGACAAGTAAGTAAGTAACTTTTATTTATATAGCACCTTTCAAGAGCAAAGACATCACAAAGAGCTTTAGAAGTGTTGGTAGGCTTCTAGCTTAATCTCCTTGTGGCTCTAGCTCCATACTTAGTGCGCAGACGCAAATATCTATGTTTACCAACAGGCTAAACCATTAATTTAAATCTTAATAATTTCGAACATTATGATTATTTTTGCCCCCTTTTATTGCTTGAGGTTTTGGCTTATTGGCTACAAAACTTAACACCTCCACGTAGATAAACCAAAGCTTCACCCTTTCCAGTTTAAGACAATACTGATACTGACAAATAACCCAGGCAAAGCACTTGTGTTTGGTTTGTAGTCAAATTATTGTACACAATTTGACATCCTCAAAGACAGAATCTTCTTCAGAACAACAATTTTTTAAACAAAAGAGCTTTTTAGTGCACAGTGAATTGCCATCCTGTGAGACAACAACCTGCTTTCATCAAGTACAACATTACTTGACTACATATTCAGTGTATTTCACCTCTATCATAGTCTTTTTATGTTCCCTTATATGCCCGTAAAAAACCTGCTGCAAGAGAGAAAGACAGCAATCCTCTTAAAAAGATCCTCGCTGTCAGCAGGCTGCCATCTTATTGCCCTTGGACTCAACAATGCTGGGACTGCATTCCCAATCAGTGCTCAGTTGTGTAAATCCTCTGTCGTTGAGATAGTCGCTCTGGTTCCCAGGGGCTCCATTACAGTCATGCGACAGTGGAGAATGGGACCCTGAGAGCAGGAAACCCATAAGAGTTATGAGGCCAACTGTATTTAGACTGCTCACAACTGCTTAAATGCAGTGGTAAGGAAGGCTTTTGGAGAGCAAAGAAGCACCGGATAGAAAATCCTAAGTGGAAAAGGAAGGAAAGTGGAAGAGGAAAATAATAAAGGAAAGTCAAACAAATAAAGTAGAGGACAAAGCATCAGCGCAAATTGAAAGACAACGGTCACAAAGTGTCTTGTTGCCTCAGTTGAGCAGTCTCTCAGGCTTTTCTTCAGGAAAAAGGGCAGCGATGTGCACAACATAAAAAGAAGCCAAACCACCGAGCACCTGTTCTCTCTCTGTGCTTTCTTTAACCCTCCACCTCGAGGGACTGAGCTGTGCACTTACAGTCCTTGCAGTATCTTAAAGCCTATGGTTTAACTGATTTAGGCCAAAATACAGAAAAACATGCTTTGGGGGTTGATTTTTAGACTACCTATGGGCCCCATAGCAGTGTGTAAACAAAACATGTGTACCTCGACTTAAACACAATCAATTGGCAAAGTAGGCCAGTGGGCAGCAAGCAACATTATCATTATCATTATCAACGTTAAGTTGTAGTCATCGTAGTCGTAGCTGTTCTCATCCCCAGCTCATCAGATATCAACGTTTTGTCACGGCCCCTTGCGTCTCATCCAGACACATCCACAAGGTTTTAATGTACCTGCAATGTAAAGCCGCCCGTGTCAATATTGTACAAAGCAAGAATGTGCCAAGAAGGGTGGAGGTCAGGGTTGAGTGGAGGGCCACACACAGGACTTTCACCCAGGAGACCAAGATCACGTCCCGTTTTAAACCAGACGTCACCGGTCTTTTCCTAAATCTAACCATGTGTTTTTTGTGCCTAAACTAAACCACAGTAACGTAGACCTTGTGCGTCATGATAAGACGGGTCCATGACAAAACGTTAGTATGTGATGACCTGGGATGAGAGCTGGGTTTTAGCTGATTTATAGATGTCCTCACATCAACATTATTATGTAAGCAGACTTCAAAGTTGCTCTGACTGTAATGGCATTGCTTATAACTGTCACTAACTGACTAACTAGCTACACATTTTGAGCAAGAAGCTGCAAATGATCAGAAGAGAGCAGTGTCTTTCATTGCTATGTCAATGAACTGTGGCCATGAAATACATATAAAAAACACCTGGTAAGTGATTAAAAAAAACAAAACAAGTAAAGTCAGACCAGGAAACTGTTTAAAAGTCAAGAGTGAGTGCAGCGGGATGCTCGCTCTCTGTAGAGAAAGGAGCTAGTGCCATGTCTGGCATTTAAACAAGCTCTGCAGCTCTGTACAGTGTGCCCCGTCAACATTTTCACTGTAGTCTAATCGTCAAGAAGTTTATTTGTATAGCATCCTTCAGCAACGAGGCAATTAACAGTGTTTTGCATAAGACATAAAAGGAATTAAGAAAAGAAACACAAGAGAGTATGAGGAGACTTTAAAATAGGATTTACAAGAGTAATGGAAGATAAAAATGCTGCTTGTCCATGTTTTGACAGCAAGCAGACCTGTCCCATTTGAGGGGTGATGGTTCATAATGGAGCAGAAGATCAGAAATATAATCTGGCTGTAAACCATTCAGTGCTTCATAAGCCAACAGGGTTATTTTAAAATCAATTCTCTGACAAGCAGGAGGCCAATGCAAAGATCTGAGAACTGGACTGAGGATATCCACTCTCTTGGTCCTGCATGACTCTAGCAGCAGCGTTCTGAAATATACCGCTGTAGCTTGACGAATTACGTGGATCACATTCCATGCATTCACAGCTGTACTTGACATTGCTGTTTTTGTCTAAACTTCAGAACAACATGACTGGTTTGATATTAACCGATACACCAAAGACAGAACATACAGAATCAATAAAACCTGAAGATCAATTCCATCTCGTCCAGCAGAGATAAGACACATAAACTGCAAACCTTATGGAAACACCGGGGTCCAGCTAAGTAGCTACAGTTTCTTTTTTCCACATGTGAAATTTATTCCTTCATTCTATTTTATTTAATAGCAACCATCAGAGCAGGTAATCTGAAAATGCTGAGGGCTTTTACTTAGCTCAGTCCTCTTCGTCTGTAAGGCTTCGACCATCTGCCTCCACTGAGTCTTGTGCTGTGTGTTGTACCTCACCCCACGTTAGGTTCAGCTCTTTTAACTTAGCTATCACAGTTCACTGCAGGTTGTTTTGCCAGACCTTGTTTCTTTTTCCCTGATGGAATCCATCCTACTGCAACCTTTGGAATTCGACCCTGGACCATTCTGAGGACGTGCGCTAGCCATCGGATTTGGCAGAGTTTGCTCTCCAGCAGGCTGTTGCACTTATTGAGATCTTATCAGGCCAGAAGATGCGGCAGATTTGTCACTCCCTGTGACTGCTACATCTCTAGCATTGATACGCATCGCTTGGGTTTTGGGGGCACTGAGAAGGTGAGAGGGCTTTTAGCTAAATTAAAACAAAAGCGAATGTGTAATACATGTATATCTTGAGTTTAATTGAATTCTTACATCTGCATATTGAAATTCTTAATTCTTAAAACAGAGTTACAAGGTATGAACAAATTTGTTTTATTGCACTCATGAGTCTGAGATCATCAAGGGAACAATTGTAGAGGTCTTGTTCTGATGTATAATTTCAGGTATATTACAGATCGACAGTGATGTCAAAAAAATCAACGACACTGGCCTCGAGATGTTACCAGCGTGTAATTTTTTAATCACATTAAACTATTAGCGTCACTCTGAACTGAGTCTTTTGAGGAATGAGGGGGCGCTAAATTGGATCCGCTAAACTGTGCCAAAAATCTGGAACATTACTTCTGATCACAAGAGACTCTCTGCAAATAGAAATGGAATGTTCTCCTCTTCTCTACACTGAGATCTGAGTCCGAGCTTTTCTGCATGAGCCCTTACTTTTAATCTTGGAGCTTACTGAGACAAATAACTGCAATTATAAACCTAATTCAGCAATTTCTGCATCTATGTACATGTTTGACCAAACTTGATGGATGGATGGTAGGGCAATACCATAAACGTGTGGTATTCAGAACATATAATATAATACCATGTTTTGTCATTTTATCAGCTGTGTTTCTCTGAATGCAGTTTAAGCAAACCGGTACCATCTGGCGTCTGCCAGGGTGGAAACTCACAGACGTCTCTTAAGAGAGGCTCCAGTAGAAAGCTCATTACAGCAGAGCATGCTGAGGGCTCACACTCAAATAAAAAAAAAAATCAGGTAAACAAAAAAATAACCCATCAATCATCGTCAGGTCCAATTACGTTGACAGTAGGATATTGTCTCGCATGCATAAAACGACGGTAAGCAGAATTCTTCTAGGAGCCTCTGTGATTGTTATAAATATGAGACAAGACGCTCTCACAGCTCAATAAACTGATGTGAACTTTGCAGCTGCAGCTTCAGGTGTCTGCATCATTTGTAAAATATTGAAATATAAGTGACATCCAGCAGAAACCACTGCTTGCTTTCTCGTGACTCATGTTACGAGTGTTGAGGTGGCCTTTATTCAAATGTCTACTTGACTTGCATACCAGTGCATTCCTTGTGTGACGCTTGTTATGTGACGGTTGTGTAAAACATAAATCTCTTGCTAAAATATAAAATGCACTATACCTGGTGGCATATTCATTGTGGTTTGTTTGTAAATGGTCAATGAGTTCCAGCACACACACACACACACACACACACACACACACACACACACACACACACACACACACACACACACACACA
>JBBPCS010004570.1:0-11208 GCA_037974645.1 Hollardia meadi | reverse complement strand
ACACACACACACACACACACACACACACACACACACACACACACACACACACACACACACACACACACACAAAACAGTGAGTAGTTCAGACCCTTGGGAGCTATCTGTCTGTTCTCGGAAACAGCTGCGCAGTAAAGGTAACTGTTAAGGGGACACTTTGACATTTTAATAAGAGTGAATATGTTAGTGATGTTTCCACGGCAGAGCTTGGAGCAGAAAATTGACTCAATCACTTTAAGTTACATGTACATGTATTCTATGAGAAAAACATGATGGTATCATTATGTCTGTTTTATAGCGTACACAATTCTTTGCTTTCTTTCTTCTCCACCAAACACTGAAAACAAGACGTGTGCTTCATAGCTCTGTGTCCCACTCTGGCAATAAACAGCTGTTAGGAACAGTTGTTATAATTTAATCCCCGTCTCACTGTCTGTTTTCCTTTGTCTCGCTCTCTGACACAGAAGGAGACGGAGGGGTCACTTAGTAGAAAGTACAAATCTAATTATCATACCACCAAAGCACAACCTGACCTTTTTCATATACACTGTAAAATATGTCATAAAATAAAAAGACTTATTTAACGACATAATGATGGAAAAAGGAAGTCATAAATCAATGTTGTAGATATCCCGATGTATTGGGGGAAACTGATTTTAGTATTTTTTTCAACTGATTGGGGGGAAGAAATATTATACACACAATGACAATTTATTTGTATTTATAAATTGTTAGTTACTGTTTTTTCCAGATGGTGTTAAGCTATATGTTGTGAGCAATTACTTTTAAATTATGAGGCTGGCATTATTCATTTGCTATATATATATATATATATATATATATATATATATATATACTTTGAGTGAGTGTATTAGAGTTAGCAAAGAGCAGGAGTGGTGTACAGCTCTGATGATTTACTACTCAGCGCTCTCTCTAAGCTTTTGGCCTTACATGGGTAGACAACGAGCGAGCTCCCATAGTCCTCTCTGCTCTGTGTGAGTCTCTGCTCCTTCCATTTCTCCCCTCGTCAATACTTCTCATATTTGGACTCCCCAAACGCCCTCTGCTCTCTTTCTTACAAAGCTCTTCTCTTCTTCACACTCACTAACATTCTTCTTGTCTCTTCACTCAGAGCTTCTTCTTCCTTGTTTCCTCTGTTTTAAAAGTCATCATCAAAAATCATCTCCATTTACAAGAATGAGCCCAAGATGGAAATAAAACCAAAGAAAAATTGAATAAAACTGAAATTTAATACGTCAGAGCTGTACGAAGATGAAAGGAAGTGTGGGCGTATAATTTGTGCATGCACATTGTTTATATTTTCTGACCGTATATGTGTGTGTGTCTGCATCTGCATTCATAGAAAACATTGCCACTGGAGGCCTGTCTGCATGTTGCAGTAGTGATTCAGGGAACCCCTGTCTCCTTTTATAGCAGAAGAATTGGGATTATTTACACATGCAGTCAGGGTCACAGCCCTCACGTATATTACACGTCTCTGACTGGAGCTACTCAAGATGCGCTGCTTACAACCCTAGGCCTGGAGCAGGCTGGTGATTGTGTGGAAGAGAAGGGAATATGAATTGTGAGAAAATTTTTCACCTTTAAATGGAAATGGTGACATTTGGAAGTTATTTTTTGTAATTTCACTCATCATTTTCGTAATAATAACATTGCGCACTGCACATTAATTGCTGAGATCTGGGAAAGCAGCAAAACCAATAAAAAGAAGTCAAATGGGGCGAGAAACACAAGTGGTCAGGTGATGCTGCAGCTTTAGTCAAACTTATTTTGAAGATATTAAAAGAAATCAGTGAAATTATTACATATTACTACACAAACAGTATGTTGTAAAGATCCATCACAGTTTACAGGACGACTTCCTGGTCCAAGTTTAACCTTACTATAATAAGGACCTTATGATAGAGAGTATCATATGTACAGATTGTAAAGATTCTGAGGCAAATTTTATTTTTTAAACCATTAGAATTGACTTGGCTTTACTGTAGTTGTGCATGCATATGGTTTTATCAACATTTCAGTTGTGCTCACTTTCAGTGTTCAATCTGGCTAAAATGTGGGCTTAAGCCTTCAGACTGACATTAACATTTCGTAAACACCTCATTCATTTCAATGAGACTGCAGTGGCACAGCAGACGCGCTGACACAAAGGGCTCCTGCAAAAAAACATATTTTTCAGCAAAAACTGGAATCTTGTTGCATCTGAAAACTTTTCAGACCCATGGATCTACTCTTTGAACCGGGCTTTCTGGATCATATTTCATGGTCTCATGGTATCTTAAAGCAGGGGCTCTCAACCTTTTGTAACTTAAGGCCCATTTCTGATTGTCATCAAATTTCTGAGGACTTTGGACTTTTATTTATGTGACTTCTTGAGCACCTTTAGATATAAGAAGATAACTATCTTTGTAAATTACAAACCTACTATAGATGATGCTCTGAGGCCCACCAGAGGGGCCTAATGCAGCCATCTTAACGCCTGGTTACAATCTGTCTGATCGTCTGTCCACTTACGTTTCTTGCCCCATTGGATTTTATTGTAGTGATATCACCGTGTTCCCAGATCTCTGAAATTACTTTGGTGAGTCCAGTGTTATTAAAAGCAATATTAATGATGGCCAAAACTACAAAAATAAGACACATGTTGTAATGAACTGAAAGCTCCCTTTAATTTGACGGAAGGTTGACTGGACAGACTTGCTGTATGAGTGTTTCAGCAAGTCTCTGGTGCATATTCACAGTCAGCAGCAGCAGCAGGTCAGTGCAGTCTTTTAGCAGAAGCCATGTTTGCTTGCATCTCGACAACAGTTGCTGCTAAGGGGAGGGGATTTCTCAGTCACACACCCACTCACATTTTCCAAGCCTGTCCAGGGATTCAAATCAGTGACCTTCTCTTCACATGGTAACAGGCTGCTCCTGCCTTGTATCTGTATTCATCTGTGTTGATGACATTCAGCATTCACAAATCTGTGTTATTTGGATTGTGTTTCAGTGTGCTGTAGCATAATAGATTGTACCTGTCCCAAAGCTCTCCTCCCCACAGAGGGAACAACGCCCAGAATCCATCAGGTTCCCAAAGTACCTCCAGCCTGTGGGAGTCTCATACAGCGCCAGTTTCATGGCTTTGGCAACCCTAAAAACATATAGAGAAACAAAAACAAAGTGAGTACTTTATGCTTACAAACTCACAATATCTCTCTCTCTCTAATATCAAAAGCCTGCATTTTCCAGTTCTGAAATAGAGATAGGCTTATTCTCTGACCTTTGAAATAAAGCAAACCAAATGCTGCATGACAAGCGTAATCTGCCAGCAGCTCATCCAATAACTTTATAAGGCAAAGGCAGCAAGAACAAAGTGAGCTAACCTTTCAGCTGATGCTTTTTTTTAGTTTTTTTTTTTACCCTGAGCCCTGAACTCGCATAGGGAGAGAAAGAGAGGGAGTGTGCATGTGTGCATGTGTATGTATGTATGTATGTGTGTGAACATTGGTGTACGTTGGGGTCCCTTGGAGGAATCAAGGTGCTGACAGTGTATAATGTGAGAGCAGACGGAGTGCAAAGAAATAGACTAGAGGGGAGAGGAGCAAAGAGGAAATATAATCAATTTTTTTCAGTGCAAATTTACTGAAAAGTAACTTGCAGATTATGATGGGATTAAAGTAACATGATCATAAAGCAGTCCATTTGTTGACAAATCTGGACAAAGATGAAAATAACATCTAAAAAATAACAAGCGAAATCAGCAGTATTTAAAAGAATCTGATTTTAGCACTGAGAAAGTCCTACCTCCTCTTTTAGATAATGTCTGTTCCACGAGCGTCAACTAAGAAGCTTTTCATGGGGTTTTCTGTCAGTGCGTTATCATGAGAGTGACAATTTACTTTCAGTAATAACATATGAGTCAGCCATTGGCACAGTGTCAAAGCCTCATAGTGTTAAGGACACCCAGGTCATGTCCTCATTTTTGTTTCTGGAATCTGAAGGTTTTAATGAAAATGTGAAACAGTTTATATTCTACCATTACATCCAGTAACATTACAGGATCTATAATCAACATTATTTAACAACGATGGATCAAATAAATATGTGAAAGGAGGCACTTGCAGTGGTGAACTCATGAAGGAGACCATGGCAAAGTTAAAGGAGAGTCAATATAGGACTTCATCAGGTGGCCAAAATACTGTAACTTCTTATTTTCTAGAAGTGCTAATACGTTAGCCATATTAACTGAATATGTGATATATTTGTAAATCAGTTAATGCAAGTTTAAATGTAACTGTTTTTAGACAGTATTTCTCCACAAGAATTACTGTATATTCCTGACAGCGTAGAATTTTTGCTTTGAGCATTGTGATCTTTGTGGTAGCTACTCAAAAAGGGGGAGTGGGGTTTCACTTGGGGAATCTGAGTATCCTTGTTCTCCCACTATTAAAATAACTTTATTTTACCAATCGGTGCAGTAGTAGATCCCCATGTATCTACCCATGTAGCTCAGATTATGAACAAAGGAACATGTTTAATCTTTTCAGAAAAAAGTGACAAAACACACTCTCTATGAGAAAATCCATTGTGTGTGAGAAGCTAGTGAAACAGATGATATCAAGGTGATCCAATCTCAGTGAAAGCACAGGTTTTCAAAGTTGGGTCCAGGAACCACCAGAGGTGCTTGAGGGGGTTCCAGGGAGTCCCCAGCAAAACAGGGAATCATTTATTGTCACTATAATTCCATCCATAAGTAACACAATGACAAAATGCACCATTTTGGTCATTGGTTTCATATACTTTCTGTAAAAGAAACATTCAAAAGCAAAATCCTTATCAGATGGGGGTCCCTGCGACAAAATGGGGGTCCATGATCTAATTTGTGTCAGTTCAGGGGTCCTTGCTGTGAAAAGTTTTTCCAATATTATTGTATTATATGTGTATGTATTATTGTTGGTCATTACCATCCCAAGCCTGCTTGCAGAGATATTCCCATTCCCCACAGATCACTGTTCAGCCACATCATCCTCACCTCCTCAATAACTGCCGCAAAACGTCAACCCAATTCCCAGGACTCAGCCAAGAATTGCCAGACAAAATATTCAATGCAACAAAACAGTTATTGCTCCAATGATACAAACATGCAAAACTGTCAATCACAAATACTTGTGGGATGCTGTGGGACTTCACAGTGGAATATCTGTTTTCAAGTGTTGGTACACATCTACACAATCATCATGCACATAAATAAACCCCACCATGCCCAGCACGGTTGTTTACATGAGGATGGGATAAATGACCAAATAAGAGTAACTAACTTTATTCCCCACTGGGGAAGCGAGAGCTGGAACGGAAAGCCTGACATTCCTAAAAGAAAACAGAAACTCAGCCTTGATGAGCTTTTGATGTTTTAAATGGCACGTCCACAGCCAACATAAGCACTGAAACTGACCCTAACAGTGCTTGGTTTTCAAACAATGTTGCAAAATGTAGGTACAAAACCAGCGTGACAATGGTGAGAATTGTGTTTTCTCAAGTTTGATGAATGCACTAGCTGGGCTCTAACTGACCAACAGCATAAACCTTGGGGTGGAAAAACAACACACATACTGTACATAGTCTTCATGCACAGACACAGACTTGGGGAAATTCAACAATCAAGTTCAGCATCGCCTTTTCTACACTTATACGCATACTTAAACAGATACATTTTCTCAGGCTCAGTGGATGCTGCCTGTCTCTCGACAGGCGCTGCTCAAATAGAAAAATTCTGGCAGACGAGTATGACTCGAGACACAAGGAATAAACTTGGAAACTTCTATTTAGAGCTGTAATCCCCCTGTGTGTAGGTGTGACCTCTCGACTGTACGGCTTTGCAGCGTATTGATGTTGATTTTCTCACACTAGTATCTGGTAGAATCTGCATACATTTTCGCTAAAACGATGGACTGTGTAGCGGAAGCAGTGCCACCAAAATTGCTCAGACTTTTTAAGAAGTTATTTGTCACTCCTTTCATTCATAGATTTAGAAAATGAATTGCATGCAGTTTGTGTGTGCAGTAGAAAAACATGTTAAATGTGATTGCTTTTACATATAAAACATATAAAGAGATAAGGCTACTATTTAAAAAAAGAAAAAAAGTAGACTTTCTGCGAGACCTGTCGTGTCTGTAAAACTAAATAAAAAGTAGAAAAATTAAACGGAGGTAGAACAGATCTGTCATGAGAGTGATTTGGATTCTTTTCCCCCATAAGGTGAAGGGCAGATAAAGATTGCATAACCAGGCTCAACTATGCTGTCTACCTTTCATCTTGCTCACTCTCAGCTGAAAGCTCAGGATTACCAACTTACACACAAACCGTTGCACCCACTTAAAAGACAATGAACACACACATGCAACCCGAATCAACCAATATCACCTTTGTTGTTTCATTGTCTCGGTCTTTGTGTACATCTCTATGCATCAGTAAATACTGGGGAGCAATGCAAGGGATGATGAGGTCTCTCTACATCTGTGGAGTGAAAGATTGCCAGATTTTGGCCTTGGCTTGATATTTTATCCAAACATATCATCCGGTGCCCTCTTTCCTCACCTCCGCTCTGAAAAGAGCTCAGCATGGACTTAAAAGCTTGAGACTGGCATTAATGACAGACAGCATGCTGGACCTTTACCTGGGCTTGAAATGCCAGTTCTTCTTGACACTCACGGAACAGCACAGACGTTTAATATGCTGAAGATGTTGCCATAGTGACCAACACTGAAACTTAAATCAAAGCTGGGATTATTTCTGTAAGTGGTTATAGCTGTTCCCTACATTGTTTTGCGGAATTTGTATCAAAATACCTCTCAAACATCAGCTCAAGTTCAGTTCCAAAGCTGTGTCAAAAACATATCTACCGTTTTATAATATTATATCAGGGGGAAAGTGTGCGTGTTGTGTCAGTGTTTAACTTGGCTACCTTCTGCATCTTGCTTCCAAACAAAATATTGGTGTATAGTACAACATTTGAGCCTGACGACAGCATTTCAGTTTTTCTACATGGCTTTTTCAAACATTTTCTTTTAGGTTACATCAGCATTAAAAATGAACTAAACCTTAGCACTTTACATGGGAACACAAGTCCAGCCCTACCAAAAACTGGTCTGGTATGGTGTTATGGGGATCAGGCACAGTGATGGGTTCAAACAGATCAAATGAATACATGCAATTCCTGCGTCCGTGCTTATTGTGTTTTTCTGTTTTTAATTTTTTTCTATTTCTCAGTCCTCCAAAGATTCATGAAAAGAAGAACATGATACAAATACCACAATCCTAAAGGGGTGCATAGGATAAAAATTAATAAATAAAACGCCCTACACCCTTTGGCAGTAGCATATCGTGTCTCCCATGTCCCATGTCTGCCTTGGTCAACCTACTAACCAGCACAACAGCAATGTAGAGACAGTTCAGCTACAGCACAGCATTACACGTTGAACCCCTATCCTTTGTAACACTAATCGGCGATTTAGTACAAGAACTTGGACTTCATCCTGCATGGTAACAGGCACACCAGCGGCTCTGCCCTCTCTTCTCCCTACATCCTCCCATCCCTGGAACGGTTAAAGGAGAGCCAGATGTTTCCTTTACCAAAGCTTCCCTCCCTCATTCTCTTCCTCCAACCCCTCCCTCCCTGCATCGGCCCTTCATCCATCAGCTTTGAGTATGTGCACTGAGACACGCAGGCACCTATGCACACAACTCAGTAAAACACCCTCAGTCCACCTAAATAGATTTAACACCTGTGAGTCCAGCCTCCTTTCCATCTGAATCCAAATCCTGCGCAACAAAAAAACCTTCTGCTCATCTAAACACAAATACAATCTCTTTATCTCTGTTGTTTTCCTTTATTCTCCCTGGACCCAACAACTACATACAGTATACACACCGCCACATTTATCAAGGCTTTTATAACATAGTTTGCTTGACGACGCATAAACACACAGCCAGGAGGGTTACTCAGTCTAAACACTCAGCTTACAGACACACACAGGCCACTCGCTCTCCTAAAAAGGCTCATGCTTGGGCCGACTCCAGGGTCCCACACTACACTGTTGAAAACTTCCAACACTTTCTGGACTTTGTCAAAGACATGCTGATACTGTATGTACAAAGTGTCCAGAGAGTAGTGGGGCTTCGTTATGAATTTAAGTGGTGGTTATGAAGCTAAGAGGTGAACAAAGTGACCCTGTCCTGCTACGATGTCAGTAATTATAGTGCTCATAGAAGAGGTAGGTGTGCTCTGCAAAAGACCACATACACTAGAGTGTGGAGGTTAAATCTGGCTTAACAGGGAAAAAATTAAAATCTTATATAATGCAATTTCTGCTCTTCAGAAAGCCCAGAGCATACTTTTATCTGTAGTTTAGCTATTATCTCTAATAGACATCTTAATGTAAGATAATTCTACTTCTCAGCAGATTGCGCGACCGAGTTAGAGTTTCCAGGAAATTAAATTTCTATCGTTCATGCAAAAAAGGCAAATGCTGAGAAAATAGACAAAGGGAGATAGGCTAAAGGTCATTTTTGTAGTTATAAGAAAAAGGCCAATTTATCTACAGTAAGTATGTGTGTGAGTGTGTGCTCAGGGTTGTAGTGGGTCATTTGATATTTGTGTCTCAGTCAGTGTGTGATGAGGCAAGGCTGTCGGCACCAGTGTGAACAAAACTTTCAGCCAGCTCTTTCAGTGTGATCATCATTACGGTTCAACATCATAAGACACAGCCTCAGGCAAGGAGTAGTGCACCACCGCACAACAGTGTCCAAGTGATACGTGTGTGTGTGTGCATGTCTGAGTCTGTGTAGGAGTCTCTACACACACAAACACAACATCCCACTTCATACATCTAGTCAGTGCTGTACAAATTACCCAAAAGTCATACTTGAGTAAAAGTAGGAAAGGTGTCATGCTAAAATATTACTTTGGTGAAAACATGAAAGTAACAAAGGGAACTTGAGTTGAAGTCTCAAACTATCTGATATTAATTATCAATGTCTACACATAGTGGTTTATCCAAGCAATTTTAGTTGCTTAACCTTAGCCATTCTGTTGTGGAAGTCCAGGACAGTTGAAATGAATTAAAAATAATTAAGACTATTAAAATAAAAAAAGTTAAAATTTCATGTATATGAACCTTCTGCCTGATGCCCATAAAACATCAATCTTTTCCCCCCCAAAACAAACTTTGATTATTAAAAAGAAAAACCTACATACACAAGCTATGTACAGTACGTAACACATCCATAGACACAGACAAACATACACTCACGTAGATGTGCAGACTACTTTCTACATTATTCAGATAGAAAAGAGTTAAAGAGTTAAGGGTGAGGGTGAGGGTGAGGCTGTGACAAAACTCTGATAGGAGGGCAAACTGAGTTTGTTTAGACACTTAGTGGAGTTGGCAGGTAAAAACTTGTTCTTTTATTCGGTCTATTTTTCACAAACTATGATATGCATGGACACTGAATCTATTTTGACTTGTTGAAGACAATACTGTGTTGAAATATAATCTGAACTAATTATAGTTGATCTTTGCTGGTTCCCTCATTGTATTAAGTGACAGATGTCTGTGTAGAAGCACTCTGTTAAAGCCGACACTTTGGCTTGGGATCCCTCCTACTGAAACAATGTTAATGGGGATGACTTTAGCTGTGATCACATCCCATCACTCAGCACCTTCTCCTCGGCTCTAGTCTTACATAACGGACAATATTTATAGGCAGTGAGTAAATGTGTATGTGGGAGTTGTGCATATGTGATCTCACAGTCTTATTCATAGTGGATGAGTCTTGGTGTAAGAGTGTCGACTGTCTCCAGAGATCAGGCTGCAGCAGGAGTTTGTGGAGGGCAGTTGAGGTGGTGTGACAAGAGAAGGCAACACCCCACCTCCCAAAAAAAAAAAAAAATCTACTGAGTGTGTTTGTGTGGTTAGAGACGTGTTAGGGTTTGTTGTACCTGTCAAGGGCAGTGCTTGTGGCCATACTTCTGGCAAAGCCCTTGACTCCCAGCTGTCTGAAGTAGGGGATGGCAGAGAGATTGGCAGCCATGATGGCCAATGAGTCTGACGGGTTCACAAAGAAGCCGTTTTCTCCAAGGATCATGTACCGGTCCTGAAAACAGCACAACATATCTGTCAGCTCATGTAACAAGTTATTCGTTTTTAATGTAAGGAGGACAGTAATCAGGCTGGTGATCTTGCTTATTGTCAATTGGCATTGATCCTAATAATATATCTTATTCCTCTAACACCCATGCTTGTCCAAAAACTATTAAAAACACATCCGTAAGCCACACCATTGTACTGGGTGACGTGGTCCTTTACTACAATGAACATTGGCACTGTAGATACACCATTCTGCTGCTTTAAATAATCACTGGTTCAGAAAATGTGTATTAATCCACAAAACTTACACTGCTTTCTCCAGTTTGAGCTGTTTCAGAAAATTAATGAGCCTTTTTTATGAAACTCTATATACGTGACCAGATTTTTACATAACTCAACAGTAGGAATGAATGTGCTTGGAGCTAAATGCAATAAACCAGTGGTTGCTAGCCCGGAGGTCTGAACCCTCCGAGATGTCGGTCACAAGATAAATCTTAAAGCCCACAAGATGATTCCCACACACATCACACAAAAATGGTGCTTATTTAAGACTTTTCTCAAATTAAAAACTTTGCTTTTTACTCAGGTTGTACCTCTTCTATACTGGGAACTAGTTCCATAGATGGAATAGGGAAGCTGGTGTTCAGAAACACAATGTTGATTTTGGTCTTTTCATGGAAATTGTTTTTTTGTGTGTTTTTTTTCAATACATTATGACTGTAAATCTATTCACCAAAATTGGATTTGCAGTTCTGCCGTGCAAAGCAATGTAAGACACAAATAAGTAAAAGTACTCTAGTACTCTACAGTCACCATTACTGTTTATAGTTTGGAAGATATTGGTTACAGTGTTATGTAACAGCAACCCTGAGAAAAAAAAAACATTCATCCCATAAGATTACAGCTGCTCGTGCTGATGGCTGTGAAGATACTGATCCTGGTAGGAGAATCAGAGCAGATGTGACATAATTCTCCTGATGCTAAGCTAATTTACTTAGTAAAGGGTGTGTGTGTGTGTGTGTGTGTGTGTGTGTGTGTGTGTGTGTGTGTGTGTGTGTGT
>JBBPCS010004569.1:0-11208 GCA_037974645.1 Hollardia meadi | reverse complement strand
TATAAACCTGCGCAGTGCGCACATTACACAGCAGATTTTTTTCATGACGGTAATTAAAGAAATACCGTTGCTATTTTGAAATACCCCGGTATATGGTATTACCGTATAACCACCCAAGCCTAATGAGGTGTAGTTGGAGAAACCGGGGAACTGAGGTGGTTCACACTGGTAGCAGCCAACATGGCTATAACAGGCTGCTAACAGTCAAGCAAACACCTGAAACCATTGAAACCATTTTTTATTGTAAGAATCCTTGCATTAAGGTTCTATGGCTTAGAGAGAAAACAAGACACACAATAGATTAGATATTTAGATATTGGGACCATACTTTAAGAAAAAACAAAAAAACATTGACTTTGTATTCCAATATTGACAGTTATTGGAACCAACTTCTAGTGGCCATTGAAGGAACTGCAGTGTTTATGGCACTTTTAGACTGCATCGTCAGTTGATAATAGCACTATGATATGTTACCTGAATTCTGATATTGATTGCTAATAACAAATTCTTTTCTTTAAGGTCTTATTCCAAATTATACTTTTTATACTCATCACAGCTATGATTAAAATCAGTAAATATCTGATTAAAGAATAAGTAAACAAGACTACAAATCTTCATTTAAGGTCAGAGACATTCAGTGTCAATTTCTGGTACTTGGCAATTTTTGATATTCATCTACTTAACAGACTCTTTTTGGGCTGCACCATAAAAAAGTATTGAGGTTTGATACCCAGTGTTAGTTGTTGCTTGAAGTAGACAGATATCAAAACTAATCAGAAAAATGATCGTCCCGACACTCCTCACATACAGCAGCATGATTGCATAAAGAAATAATTGTGTTTTATTTACATAAAATAAAATGACTTAAAAGTGTTGTATTCAGCACAACCATTAAGCCACTGGTCTCTTTTCTACCTCTGCTGCTGACCTCATTCTGTAGTGCGGCTGGATTTGGAGTGGTTGCCATGTCCTGCCATTGAACTTCTGCAGTGAATAGCGTTAGCCTGGAGCACATCTGCTCAGAAGGCTAATCCACAAAAGGCTGGTCCCTTGCATAATGCTCCCACTGGGCAACCTCTTCAGCTGGCACAAACAAACTGTACAACAATAGTGTTGCAGAAGCTAGCCCGGGCGAGGCTATGTGGCGAGCTAAATCGAGGCAACTCGTGTTTGAGTGCTGCTAACTGTCTGTGGCAGAGCTCTTGGCCTCATTTCACAAGCCTCCCCCCCAGGCTTTTCCCCTTTATCTAATCCTCCCCTCTTTCTTATACTACAGCCACCCTCAGCTGTCCGTCTCCTCCTTTCTTTTCAATCACACTTTGCTGTCTCTGTCTCTTCACTATTTTCTTTTTACACAAATCGTACATTTAGTCTGCATTCCTCTGCTCAGTGCACCACATACATGCCTGACCAGGTTGTTCTTTGTTGTCTTTGATATTCCGAAGTCAAACCGTTTTGCACAAAGCCCTGCAATCTTGCAAACTGTAAATCAGTACAATGGTTTGACAATTTGTGTTGACTGTAAAAGTCACTGTTACAGTCAACACAAACTGTGCTGGGCCCAGTACAGTTTTTGACATTGTAACAAAACTACAAAAGAAAACCAACATGGAACCAATAACCAGTAATGCAAACAGTGCAGCCTGGTCAGAATCTATCAGAGCTCACCCAGCTATTGTGTCGCTATGTTGTGTGTGGGCAAACGTAGTGTCACCTCATCAAAAAATACCTACTTCTAGAAATAATAAGTTAAAATTGTTTTTGTAATGTTATTTTCATCTAATATGAGGTTTGGCTTCAAGAACAGCACATTTAGAGCTTGGTTGAAGCCTGTGAAAAATAACGAATTTTAAGTCTGCTGTAGCTCAAGAAAAAGTTAAAATTGGCATGAGAGTCACACAGGAAGGAAAAACAGCTGCTATAGTGCCTGCTGATTTCCTTTCATATCCTTTTTACTTTTTTCCAGTAGATCTTAAATTGCATCCATAGTCTTAAAAAGCCATAAATTTAACCTGCAGAAACCCTGTTTCAGTGGAACTGCCATCAGTGCTTGTGGAGATTAAATAATTTTGTTTTTGCACAAAGTTTGACTTAGCAAACTCTCTTCACAGACTTGCAGAATCAAAAATGGAAGAAGCTGTCATATTAGCTGTGTGATAAACAGCACAAAAGTAGTATGGACTGCAGATAGGCAGGAGTTGATGGTACAAGTACGTCTTTGGAATAACCTGAGTAAAATTATTGTGGGGTTAGTGACAGAGCTAGCAGCCAGATAACTAACTAGTGCTGGTGAGTGTAGCAGTTAGCTGGCCAGCTGCAGTAGTTCACCAACTAGCCCTGTGAGCAGTGACTGTCACCAAGCTTCTAACACTCTCTGTTTCATGAGGATGTGTGGGTTAACTGCGCTGTGCACTTATAGGTAAGGGTTATTTCAAGTGTTTATGGTGGGCCTTACCTGTAGGTGTTACGTTAGTCTGAAAAATAAACCCTGCCCAAAGTAATTTGGCAGCCAACTATTAACAAAATAGCAAGGAATATCAAGAAAAGAGTTAGATTGAACAAATTTTGTTGCAAAAAAAGCCAAAATGTAGTACTGAAGCCAGAGAAAATATAGTAAGGCAGAAATGGCATTCCTGCAAACATTTGTCCTGCAGGTACAAATAAACTTGCATTGTACTGAACTGAATTGAATGTCTGATACAGTCCAGAGAATCCAGGGGTAAAAGATTTAGAATTAGGAGAACAATGCAGTGCCCCAAACAATTTGATCATGATAGTGATACCATTGTTGAGAGTAAAAGCCTCCAAGTTATTATTATCAAAAATATGATTAGCCTACTATTTAAACAGCAATGCCAAACATGTACATCAAAAAGACTAACTAAAATCTATAAGTTTGAAGTTAGTTAACAGTACTGCGTGAGTGCCAATAACCACACAGAGTATTGAATGTGTCATTCAGTTCCTCCCAGTGGAGAACCTCTTTGAGATCAGTCAGCTTGTGTTTTCTAATGCACTACACTGCTTTCAGTTGAGTGAATGAGCGGCTGGACTACACAGCTTGCTCCTGGCAGTGCTGATAAAGTAAAAATGTCTTGAAGGTTGCTTTGATAAAGCTATGGGTCCAGCCTAGAGAATAGCCTTCCACCCTCACTGTGAAGGAATGCAGAAAATGTTTGCACAGCCTCCTTGGTTTTGCAACACTGCCGGGTAAGGAGAGACGTAAATGTGTCCAAGTGTGTGTTTGGCTGGGAGAGGGAGAGCTTGGCGAGCCTGTTCTAAGATAATCTTTATGGTGGAATGTTTTGGGTTTAATGACCCCATCATCTAAGGCATGAACTTCATGTGGTTTCAATTTTTTTTTTTTTTTGAGGCTAATGCTGATAAGGATATAGGGAATTATGACCATGATACATAGTGAGCGGGACATTGTACAACTGAAAAATAAACTTGTTGCTCTCTGGTGGACAAAAAATGTAATGGAGACCTTGTGTTTAGGTAACCTCAAACCTAGTTTGACAAATACACCGATACAATGTATCTGCAATAAGCTAACATTGATTTTCTAGCCCCGCTGATTTATTGTGCGAATATTGTCAAGATCCAACAACACACAGACATCTGTCCAGCAGTGTCCAGGAGCAGAAGTGCACTGTACTAGCAGTCAGTAGCACCATTGTCAAGGCCATCACAGGTTGTAACATTACTGAAACAGCACAACTCCTCTCAGCTCGATGGTTCTAGCAAAATTCAACTCAAGTGTGCAACTGAGACAGGTTGAATCTTTCTCTTGACTTTTCGTTTGCATTTGACATTTAAAACACCAAATGTATAATATGAGAGTTAGAGAGAAAGATGACATGGGATAAAATCAAATAAGGGATGTCACGGTTATAACACACTGTATGCATCTCAAGCTGCTGGCCAATCAGGACACTTGTATGAATCTATTTTAACAAAGTAAAACACCTCAAGAAACAACAATCTGAGTGTAAGTTCAGTGCTGATTATTAGAACTGATTAAATGTTCACCAAAGTGTTTTATCATTATTTGAGAATCCTATTGGATAATCAGAATGACACTACATGGATGTAAAAATACATAAAGCATAATGCACATTGGGGATGGACCGATTATTGGCCTGGTCGATTATCAGATCCGATATTCAGCATTTTACCGATTATCAGTATCACTGTTTTGTGGTTGTTGTTTTTTTGTCAAATTGCAGATAAAATAAATTAAATTAAAATTAATTGTTCATAATAGTATAATTATATTTTGTATTAATAATCTGCAAAGTAGGACTAACTAGTCAATAAATTATCAAGTGGAGTAAAAAAGTACAATATTTGCCTCTAATATGTAGTGGAGTAGAAGTATAAAGTAGCAAAAAATGGAAATACTTAAGTAAAGTACAAGTCCCTCCAAATTATACTTAGGTATTGTACGAGTAAATTGTACTTAGTTACTACATTACGTCACTGATTATTCTAAACTTTGACACTACGATTTTTATTTTTACTGCAAATGTACTGTATATCGGTTACAAATATATGTTATCTGTGTCTTTGAACTACAAATAATTGGTATCTGTACCGACCCTGAAAAAAACCCATATTGGTCCATCCCTAATGCACATCAAGTACAGAATGTTGGCAATTATGCAGTCACAGCATTAGTATAGACTCAAAAGTATGAGTAAAATGGTAGATTCACTAACATCTATAGAAAGGCAATTTCTGAGTGTAAGCTGTTCCAGAGTCAGTTTCCAAAAGAAGAAAATGCTCACACTTTATACTGCCTATTATATCCAGTCTTTAGTTTTTTTTTGAGTTAGTCCAGGTTTAAGTACTAAACGAGGTAAAGTTGTGAAACAGGTGTTACAGGTAAACCTTGATTTAAACTGTTTTAAGACTTAATGCCATAATCCATGTTGTTCCAGCCTGGCATAAGTCTGTGTCCACTACAAAAACCCAAACACATCTTAACAAGTCATTGGGTGACATCATTTGCTTCAAGGATTCCCAAGAATCACCTTCTTGTCATTTCATTATGAGTTTTCTTGGTTCTAATCCAGTAATTTGCAATATTGTATTAAGATACTGACCCACAATTCCAGAAAGGAAACAGACTTGAGAACAAGTGGAACTATAACACAGCACTCAACAACTTTTACACAAGAACTTTTAGAAATTAGGAATTTGGACTGAATGACTTTGTGAAGGTTTTGGCAGTGTGCCCTTGTGCCCACACACTATAAATTAAAAACCAAATACACTCAGTTCAATATACAACACAGTTCCTCCAGTTGATATAGGACAGCCTTAAATGAACTCACAGACTGTCTGAAGTTGATGGACAGTAGCACGCATGCTCCCAGTATTCCTGTGAAAAGAGTGCATGAATGCATGCTGAGACATGTCTCTAGGAAAGAGTAGCTGTCATCCAGCATGTGCTCCAATAGACAACGTGCAGCCACTAAAAATAGTCCACAAGGTTTAAATTTAGGTTACAGTTTGTTGTGTGCTGAGGATGCTGTGGTTCGATTCAGAGATTCTTCTGCCATCTTGTGGGCAAAATGGTGCAGTTGCAATGTGGAGCAGGCAGCAGGTTGCTGTGAAAAGCCTCAGTCATGTGGTACGATCAGTAAGGAACATTTGATGCACAAGCACAGGGAGAATTTGTGAATGTCTGCATATAGCTCCTCTGATGAAGGCTACTTGAGGTGTGTGTTTAGTGTGAGGGGAAGATGAAGAGGAGCAGTCTGGAGGGGGATGAGAGAAAATAAGATGGGAGGGGAGGGAAGAGAGAGAGAACGACACAGAGACACGAGCGAAGCTGTTCAGTGAGAGCCGGATGAGGAGAGGAGTAGCAGAGGAGGTGGGGGAGACCACCATGGAATCCAGGTTGTGAAGGCAAGGAAGCGGTAACGTTCAGCAGGAGGGATGCTGCTCACGCTGCTTTTCTACCTTCGAGTCAAAGGTAGGGGATATGGGTTCTGTGACAATGTCAGGCCGTCTGAGGTCTGTGCAGACAGGCAGTCAGACAGAGTACGTCAGACTAGAAAGGTTGCAACTGAGTTGAACTGAACTGGTTTGCCCTTTTGCCAGCCATTACATCCTTATTCAACCAGTGAATGAAATAGGTTACTTTAATGAAGTGTGTTTCTACTAATCATGCAAAATCCATCGAAATTGCTCTCTTTTTGCATGCATTCTGTGGTTTAAACCCAAACAGAGCATGAACTCAATTAATTTTCCACAAGGTCGGTTAGACTCCACAGCCACTGTTAAACAGGGGAATATGTGAGGTTCTCCCCTGTCAGCCCTGTTAGTTCTTCTCAGAAGCTGCTGATTGGGATCTGTTGTGTGTAACCTATTTAAAACCCTCAGTCTATCTGTCTCTATGAAATGTTACAGAGTGTGGCTATTTCCAGCACTCTGAAACGACACGTGTCTTGAGTAGGACACACTCTACATATTATTTATTATTGCATTCATGCAAATTAGTTAGTTAAATCACTTAACAGTTGACAAAGAGTGAGTTGTGTTTGAAAACATAGCAGCAATTCCGAGATTAAATAATCTCTTCTGCACTTGATACATATAGCTGCTGTTTTTAGGCGGGACCGCAGCAAAGCGGGGTCAGCCCAATAAACACGAAAGTCTGTCCCTGACTTACTGAGTGATGAAGTGCCTCTCATTCCAAGTCTATTACATACTCTGCTGGTGTTGGATACTACTATGAGAAGACCAAAGACTTCTGCTGCTGCTTCATTATAAGTTCTCATTTAAGTCAAACATCTTAAGATTTTAATGGAGAAGATTGTTCTTGCAACTGCATTTCTAATATTTTTGATTCAAACATAGCTTAACCACTTTAACAACAAATATTATTTGGATGACTACAGAAAATTGAACATTTAATATCTAGATTTTTCTCAGATTTTATTGGAAGAATTGATGTGCTCTCTTTGGTCTTCATTTCTGATTTCATGGTTACTTTCTAATGAAGTTTGACATTTTTAAGAAGCAAACCACATTATCAAATAAATGTTCAAATTAAATTTTGCAGCAATAAACGAGTTTGTGGAATGCAGTCTGGTTAAAATTCTTGATAAGAAAAAAAATATTGTTGTTTTCATGTCTGCAATTTAATGTTTATTCTGTGTGAGTGTATAAGCATTTTTTATCCACACATGAGAGGAAGCACACGCTCGTAGATAACTGCAACTGTTACATAGATGCTCCAGCTGATTATATAACCGCACTAATGAGACTGGCTCTCCCACATGAATGCACAGCTTTTATAGTGTGTACGTGTGTGTTTAGAGAAAATGAGCAGAATTGGAAATAGCTGTTCTGACTGTGGTAACTCTGCCAGCACCAGGCTGGCAAAATAAAATGAAAGCTAAATTAACTAACTAACAAAACTGCAGGACCACTATTTGGAACTTTGATTAGGCTTTAATTTGTGTACCTTATTAGTTAGTATTCAGATGATTGAGAATCCTTAACCAGTCTTGTTACAAACTTTTAATATAGTTTCCATAACTACCCAGGTTTGCAGCATGCAAACGGCCGGCGAGGCATTATGTTTTCGGGTTGTCCGTCCGTCCGTCCATCCGTCCATCTGTCCCATGCTCGAGAACATGATATCTCAGGAACGCTTTGAGGGAATTTCTTCAAATTTGGTACAAATGTCCACTTGGACTCGAGGATGAACCACTTAGATTTTGGTGGTCAGAGGTAAAAGGTCAAGATCACTGTGACCTATTAAGCAAATTTTTAGTCATCAAATAAGAATTAATAAGCTAATTATGACGAAATTTCACACAAACTGTGCTGATTGTATAGATCTTCTCTTCTGCCCGGTTGAACATGTGTATGAAGAATCCATGTTTTAGAATTTGTAGCTTCTTTGCAGCAACATCCATATTTGAAGTTGTGTAGTCCACCACAAGCTATATGATTTTGTTGATATTGAGCTTCAGTGTCATTGCACCATGTGACTAAGCTCTCTATCTGTCACTACTTATATTATCTGAGTTTGGACAGACATGGATGCAAACTGAACTTCACTGGTGCATGGTGGCATACAGCCACAAGGCGGTTATTCTAGTTTCATGATCAGGTCACATTTTGCTCAATGTCTACTTCACTAAGCTTCCTGCCTTCTGGTACAAGTAAGGTTCATCGAGAGCTCTTTATAGCACAATTAAGAGTTGTAAACCTACAGAACTTCCTGCCTAGTATTCAGAGAGCATAGGCTATAACTAGAGCCCGACTGATATGGATTTTTGGTGGCCGATGCCGATATTAGGGAGTAAACATTTCCGATACCGATATATCAGCCAATATACATATGAAAAAAAAATTGGCAATGATTCCTTAGATAAAAGATGGAGATGTTGTTTATTTACTTTCCAGCATTGTGTCTCACCAACTAGGTAACAATGTAGCACGAAAACAACACTCAACAGACCACCACGAACTGTTGTCTGCTGAGCTGCAGAAAAATTCTCGGACGCTCACCTTTCAATCTGCTAAGTTACTGACTGTACTGAAACTATACCTGGCAAATGAAATAAGCACATGGTGGTTGTCACCACTGAGAATCCACAACACCGTTCAGCTGTGAAGCGACCAATGCCTCATGTGCTTCCCAGGGAGTGCTGAGAGCATTGTAAACAATGCTGTCGGAATGCACTCTGCTGGACAAACTATGTAATGACACCATTTCTAACAGCCAAAGTGTTTTTCTGCATTGTTTATTCTGTAAAATAAAAGTTTTCATATCAGCAAACATGAAGCCATATACCGATATGTCTGTGAAAGGCTCATATCGGCCGATTTAATCGGCCAACTGAAATATCGGTCGGGCTCTAGCTATAACAAAAGAAAACTGCACAGTGAGGAGCAGTATTTAAAATCAGTCCATTATAGATCCTTCAGAGAGCCAGGAAGGCAGTGACCACATTGCACGGTCACAGAAGTGACGTTATCTTCTCAGAGAAAATCAGAAGTTTGTAGTGATGTTTTTTAAGGCAGTGTTTTTAACTAAACATGTAATATACAATTAAGGGAGGTTTCAGTTTAATACTTGCTAATAAATTTTAATCGCACAATATGTTGCTTCTGCTGCCAGGGGTTTCTCAATAATAACAAAACAAAATATGTACTGTACATAGCGTGGGATCATGGATTTCTTTTCTGACTCTCTCCTGGAAGTTATAGTGACAGGCGAACAAATGATACAAAATGAAAAGGTCTGAACATTGTTGGAAACATTTGGGATAATGTCATGCATTCTAAATAATTTTTAGACATTTTAATGCAGAAATTTTACATATTTTGTCCTTAACTACAATCTTATCTTAGAGCATAGAGTCTCTTTATTATTCTCATGTAAACATACAGTATGCAATGATGAGCTTTTATCCACAATCCTTAAAATAAAGGATGAACTCAATGCAGTCCTCAAACCTGATGAGATTAACTACTTTGTGAGGCAGGGACGCTGGACGCCAGTCAGAGTAAATGCTGCACGATATTCATGTTATAATTTTAATGGCCAGGATAACTTATATCTAATTGTTATCATCAACAATTTACTACAATATGAGAGCAGTTTACACTACAGCAGACACTAACACGTCAAAGTAGCCACAGCTACTACACAGCCAACAACTGCAGGGAGATAAACAGGGAGACAGCACTGACCATGGCCAAGAGATACAACCCATGACCACTTCATAGTTTATAATAATGCAGCGCAGTGAGGATACAGACGCTTCATGCAGGAGACGAGCGTATAATCTGTCCATCCACTTGCCTGATAAGCCACTGAATTGTAGAGTAACATTAAGCTTCATGATCAAACTAAGTTTTTATAACACGTCAACACGCTCATCCACTTGCGCGTTTTGTTTGCATCACACTTTTTTTTTACCAATAGATGGCTTTGATAATGCCTGGTTTTGGGGTGTTGCAGCCCCCTCAGCACCCTTATTTCCTGCGTCCATTTTGTGAGGACTTAAATACATACAAGGCCATAGACAAGGGGATTGACAGACAAAGAGTGAGACAGAAAAAGCATTGCTGTAGCGTTTGATCATCTCACTGAAATTTACACTAGGATCTTCAGCAGTGGCCTACTTTAACTGATGATGTCATATCAGAATGTAGGGTTAACACCAGGAAATTAAACACATATGATGTTAATATTTCAGTCTGGATGCACCCCAATTCTATCAATTATTGTTTTCATTTTTAATTCATGGGATAAGTATAGAGGAGATGAAAGTTCATTCCAAAAACATTCTTTCTCATGTAAATAAAAAAACTAGATATTTGTATGGAGCAAGTACCAAATTATATTTTCTAAGGGTGTTTTCACACCTGGCTCTTTTGGAGCAGATGTTTGGAAACCAAACATTTGGTCATATGTGAACACAGCAATCGCACTATGATGCGGGACAAAACAAACGAAGCCAGAACGTCAAGAAATGGTGGTCTCAGCTCACTTCCAATCGAACCCTGGAGCGGTTCGTCGTGGTGTGAAAGCAAACGGACCAACCACAGGATTGTAGCAGATAACTGATTTTAACACAATTTCAAAGCTAAACTACTAATGAATCCATCTGCTGATTGTGAAAGGAAGTGATCTTAGGATCAATCTGTATAAGCTGTGTATATATTTATGTAAATCATCTGGTAATCATTGTAACAAAAAAAAAAACGTTAAAAAAAAGCTGTTAAAACTGCTTGTATCCTCCTCCGTTTGTCAATTCATTAAAGCCCATTAAAAAGTGTGTGACGGCGATTGCTCAGTAATAAGCACTGAATCATTACTGTACAAGATGCCTGTCTTTCTGTCTCCACCTGTTATTCATAACATGGGGTTGGTTTGCAGTGTAATAATTATAATAATGCTTCTAATCAGTTATTTCTTCAAGTACTCTTTGTGACACCAAAGAACATAAATATCCACATCAGAAGCATTAAAGTGCTGCATAATCTTCTGTCAGTCACCAGAGTTTGTTTTCCCCTCGTAGGTCCTGATCATAGGTGCCCATCGGTGCTCGAGCACCCACTGAAAAGGTTGAGCACCCACAGGGAAGGCAGATCGAAAAATAAATGAATAGGCCTACATACATAAATATATAAATACTGCATCTTTGAAAATGAATCTGTTTATTCTACTAT
>JBBPCS010004568.1:0-11208 GCA_037974645.1 Hollardia meadi | reverse complement strand
TGTGTGTGTGTGTGTGTGTGTGTGTGTGTGTGTGTGTGTGTGTGTGTGTGTGTGTGTGTGTGTGTGTGTGTTCTTTCCCTGGAGAGATATCGTGCCTCCAGCAGAGTCAGAGGGGCTGACAGATGACCACAAGGTCACTCGTGTCACTGATCTGTGATCCCCTCCGGAGATACAAACACACTTCAGGGGAATTTCCTGCTCTTTTTCTCTCTCTTTGCCTCATCTCGCTTCTGTTCTCCCCTCCTATACTCTCCTCTGTTGTTTTCTTCTATTTGTCTTTAACTCTTGTCTCCTCTCAGCGCTCTTCTTTGTTCTCCTACACCTTTTTTTTTGTCCACCTCTGTTTCTCACCCTTTCTCCTCTCCTCCTTGCTCTCTGTTCTCACTCATCTTTTTTTTTACCTTCTGTGTCTTTGCTTCTCAAACGATCTCCTCCTGCGTCGCTGTCTCTCTTTCTCTTTCTTACTGTAGTCCATGATTTCCCTGCAGACTGAGGGGATTATTGTATTATTGCTAGATGCTAGACAGGATTCCTTCAGGACTTCTTGCCGTCTCTTATACAGTATTTGACACTATTGACTTTCCAAAATAGTTGGGACAAAAACTTTTTTTTTCTTTTAAACAGAAATTGTAAGCTAGAATTGTCCAATAGATTAGACTTTTGTCTATGAAAAACCACCCTACCATATTAGATTGACTAATTGAAGACACAGCGCAGGGCGGTTTTTTAGTTAGTGTCACATTATAATTAACATTCCTGCAAAAACAAGCTTAGGGTTGTAAATATAAAATGAAACTTTCTCTTTTCAGAATAAGAAATAGATGATGGTGATATGTGAAATGTAAATCTGAAGAGATCACTTAATTACAAGAGGCTATATTGGAGATGTGCTGTTTTCTAATCAGCGCCTGTAAATCATACAGACTAAGGACATACAGAACTTGTGGATTGCTCTTGCTTGTACACATCAGTAAAATACACATAAAAGTACATTGTTACACACTGAATGGTGACAGCGCAATGACTGATTTCTATTTTTTGAGCAAATCGCTTGAACAGTCTCTTGCATGCTGTTATTTTACTCTGTATACAAACAATAGTACAGCTTGCGATGACTCAGCTTGGCTGCAGTGCAGGTCTATTCAGTTTATTGTGAGAGAATTGTGGCCATTAAGGTGAAGTGGTCGCTGCAATAAAACAGGGAGGGAAGAAATGGATTTTGTATTGGATCAGTTGTCCGGGACCTTTCATTGGCAGCGCCAGCGGATGAGTTTTACGCTCTCAAAGTACTTTGGATGCTCAGGTTTGGATTTCTTTTAAATCTTTTAAATTATCTTTTGTGATTTCCCTCACCGACCAGTTTTGTGTTCGCTGACCTCTGCTCTTAAAGTTCACCATCTTTAACGATAGAGAACAACACTGTGGCTCGACTGATGCCCTGTGCAGCAGCTTGAAAATATTTGGTTCGAGGTTTCTACCCGGCATCCTTTTAAAGTCAGCTTCAGCAGTTTTTGTAGCTGTCAGTGCCACCAGAACTGCAGTCTTTGCAAAAGCTTTTTCATTCAGTACAGATGCTCAACAGATGGCCCGGGCAGTTGCAAAGATCACTTAGCGCCAGGGTACCATTTTGTACCCAAATGTTCCAAAAGAACAAATGCAGATGGATTTAGGAATCACATATTTTTTTCTAATTGAAGACACAGGGACGAATGAACCTCTAGCCACATTTATATTAATGTGTGATTCATATGTCATAAGAACCAAACATAGCATTTCAGTTGGTGGGTTGAAAGTGAGTATTGAGCCCAGGAGATTTGATTTCTAATAGTCTCACTGAGGAGTTTTAGAGGCACATCAGCTAAATGCTTTTTTAGAAAGGAACTGTTTCTCTGTTATCAACTTCTCGCTCTATAATAATGTGCTGTTTAGAAATCCATTTGAAGGCAGCAGAGACTTTTATCCCAGACATTGAGGGTTTAGCGAGTTGTGCAGTGTTTTTCCGGCATCAATGTCATCATCACTGGCCACACACGCCATCCAAAGGCTGTCTTCTTTTACATGAGGCCTCCAGTCGGATCAATCAGATTTCAACCTCTGGCCACAAATGGCGTCATTCCGCTGACACAGCATGTGATAAAGTCTCACCGTGGGCAGTCTTCTCTGTTCTCTCACATGCTTCTCTTATTGACTTAGTCCCAAATGATCGGTAGCTCACTGTCCAGCAGATGTTGGCTGTAATACAAGTTGAATTATATTCTTTCAGCGCAACAAGAACGCAGCAGCTGTAAACAGGCACCCTATAGCTAGGACATGGAAGGGAAAACAATCTTGCAGGAGATTGAACTGTCCATCTGTCCTCCTATAAAAGAGGAAGGGGCTGGAGGAGGGGCGTAAATAAAAATGATTGAGAAGGACATGAGAAGAAGGAGAAGGAAAATAATAAAAATATAATTAAAGTGTAACAAATTGTAGGCCCTACAACCAACCCCACTCTCTCCTTCGTGTTCATTCTTACCATACAATTTTTTTTTTATTGATTACAAATATGCACATAAACTGACACTGTCACATGCAAACAGCACATGCAACCTTTTTAAAATGATACTTTTTTTATGATATTACTTTCCGTCGTACTTCTCTTTCTGCAGCCCAAATATAACTTTATATATTTATTCAAGTATATTCTCTGTATTTGTTAAAAAAAAGACTCTGTCTTGAGCGTCTTTCCTGAAAGCTTCAGTGTGCCTTCTGAAAAACAAACCAAAAATACTTCCCTCAACACAACAAACCATACAGTTATTCTTTTATGCTACATATTTTAGTTCAGTTTATTGGTGCTGTCATACTGATAGGAGGACAGGTGCCATCAGGATTCTTAAAAGACACAAAAAAAAAAAGGTTAAAGGCATTTTTTCTGCTTGAATTACCCTGAAATCAGGAGGCTGCTGCCTGTTAAAAAACAGTGAGACACTAAAAGGGACAGGACCGAGAGATCTACTGTTTTAGTGAATCCAGTTTGGCCTCAGTGATCCTCTGTGCACTCCGTCTAATAGTGAAGAATGTTCCAGATTAGAAAGCTGACAGCAGCTAACTGACCAGCTGCACTAACCCCTCCCCTCTGCAATCACAGCCAATGGAGCGGCGTAGATTAATGACCGCTCAGACCCCCGGCCAATCACCGAACTCGCCTCTCATCTCCAGCAAGGAATGCCCTTGAGCAAACTCGTACACACACATCCAAGCAGGGATACACACATTCGGCACTCACAAACACACACAGCTACTCCCTCACCACTTAATTTCAGCCTCCTCTGAGGGCAGCGGGCCGCTCAGTGCTGATGTTTATGGTTTCTCTGAACCTGCAAATCACTGTTGTTACAGCTGGGTGGATTTATGACCACGGCCCTGTCTACCGACCCTTAGACAAACCATGGATCTCCCACACACACTCACACACATGCATGCACTATATTGAGGATGATACACATGCTCAGACAGTATAAAGGTTCGTTGTTGTGTTTTGTGGCTCACTGGTATGCTCCAACCCATTCTCATCCCTTGTTGTCAGATACCACTGCTAGTTAGCTAACCAAACACTCACGTTTATTGGTTTCACAGAGGACGCGATCTCTGGTTTCCTGGGTGAAAGTCGTGTGTGTGACCCTCCACTGAACCCTGAGCTCCACCCCTCCTGGGAGTTTGTCGCTTTGTAAACTGCGTCGAGTTATGCAGTTCAGATTGGCACAGATGTAGTTGCATTGGAGGTACAATAAAACCTGGTGCGTCGCATCCAAACGTGCAAGGTACCCTTTAGCTTCTGGACAAAGCCACAGGGGGGCCGTGACCTGGAAATGAGACTGGGCATATTCACCTTGCTATTACAGTTTATCACCCAATCTAACTTCAGCACACAAAAATGCTGTGAAAAAGAAAAAATTCACACTGAGAGATTTAAAGCTGATAAATATGAAGGATTTTAGGGAAATTAATCTGCAGAATTGACTTTCACAAGGATGTTGGACCTGACAGCGGGATGTCTGAGCCCTGAGTTTTCATAATATCTGCAGCACCAGAGGCTTTATGGTGTAAAATACAGAGATGAAGGTGAAGATCCTTCCTGGATATGGCAGTTTATTTTGTCATGTCCGCAGCAAAAAGGGGCTCATTTTCCAGTGGGGCTTGGGTAAAAATGGGCAACTCAATCATTTTGTTGATTTGTGGTAAAAGTGCAAGGCTTTGTTAGAAATTGCCTGTTTAGAGAGAATCTATGTTGGTGACAGTGCATGCTGCGTGCTGGTGGTGGTTTTGTTGGTGGGGAGGGGGTGCTGCACCAAAAAAAACAGCATTTTCATCAGTTTTTTTTTCCACCTGTATCCATTTTGTTTTTTGATGACTCATCATGACCTTGGCAGCACTTATGTGGGAGGAGAGGCGCAGTTGGGGAAGTGTCAGTGAGAATCAAGCAGTGAATGCCTGCCGATCCAGACTGTGTGTGGGCTAACACTGGCCACTTTGACTCACATAACTTGGTAAGAAAAATAAAATCCACAACTTAAACATTACTGTCATCCTACAGAGAACCATCAGTATGCGGCATGAGACACGGTGCTTTCTTTCAAAATATCAGGTGGTGGTTGGTGGATGCCCCCCTCCTGTGGCAAAAGATTGTCTTTATGATCTGCTGCTGGTTTTTAATATTGTCGGACCGTTTCTTACATCAGGCAACCTCTCTCATAGGACCAAAGTGGCACAAAATGTGTCATTTTGTTGAAAACTATTTGGGTATGAGCTGTTCTCACAAGTTTACTTACTGTAAGGTGTGATTATTTTGCACCTCCCGTACTACAATAGGACATCGGTTTCCTGTCAAGAGGAGGTGATCTGCACGATGCTGTTTTTTCTATCACTTGCTGAGAGTGTAGAGCACATTACTCTTAAGGGGAGGCAAAAGAATAATTAAAGACAATGCTGCCTACAGACAGATGCATTCTTTTTTATGTCTCCATCTGCCCTTAAACTGACCCAACATGAGAGAATCCCAAAAGTGAAACAAAACATCTCGATCAGTAGTGGTTGGTCTGTCATAAATCCCTCCCCTCCGGCCAAACTAAAAACTCAAAGTACACATCAAATAATTTTTTCCCAAAGATGGTTTCTGTCCTTTTAGGCTGTTCTTTTCACGCTGATGTATGTCCAAGTGTCCATTTTTCTGATCAGTTTTGTTTTGATTATGTATTTGATGCTATAAAAAGGGGGTGAAACGTCATGACTGACAGCTGTGGTTGTATGGGCGGGAACACGACACCGCGGCTCCACCGGCCGATCACTACTGCGCAGACTCTGGCACCAAATGATGTCACCAAGATGGCAGCGCTCGTATCCCGGATATTTAGGCTTCATTTTTGTACGGTGGGAGGAAGTGGAGATGCGTCGTCCATCTTTATTTATGACAATGGTTGCAACTGTCTTAATGAAAACAGTCCCAGAAGTCCGCTGAAGCCGGGGCTTTCTTTTTGGATTTGAACAGCAGTGAAACTATTTTTTTGGTAAATGTTCTTTGTCAGTGGTGTCCGTGTGTTCACAAAAAGTGGTTTTCTGTAGTCACAGATTGTTTCTAAAAGCAATCTGTTCTGTCAGAAATACTACACAAACTCAGATAGTTTCAGCATTTAGATTTTTTATTCTTGTGTTGCCTGCACTTGACCAGCTCCCGACTTGATTATAACTGCTGTGCGGAGGACTTTAGATTTTAACAAGCCATTTGTGTCTTTATGTGTGCGTCTCATAAATCATCATTAAACACAACAGGCAAACAGAAGTGTGTTCCTGTATGTGCCAGCATTTTTTGTATGTAATACAAATTACGTGCATGGGTTTTTCACCTCACTCACATCTGCTTTTCTCTGTGTGTATGCCCCGATGTGTTTGTGTCTCATACACAAACAGAGACTCTTATCTTTGGCTTTCGTGTTTATCATCAGCATTGCATCAGCAGAACAGTGGAGTGCTATGGAGACTCCTGCCAGAGTAGCTCTTTTCAGTCCTCTGTCTTGAGGAACAAGAAACTGCTATGGCCTCCGAATGCCTCGAAAATCTTTTTGTAAATACTTTGCATTATGATCTTAAAACATGTCTTGAAAAGATGGACACCCTAGATGGAATGTGCTTGTATTAACTTGTATTAACTTGTATTAACTCTCAATTGTTCCAATTGGACATGCACTTTCTCCGAATTCAGTGTCCATGTAACAGAATGTGTCTAGAGTATGTTTATCAGCCTGTTGGATAGTCTGTCTGTTCATTTGTGTGTGTAAAGAGGGCTGTAGCCAGGACAGGATTAGCTCCTCGTTTCTGTCACTAACATGCTTCACTAGTAAAGATGGACTCCAGGCCAACCAGACAGACAGTCTGACAAAACAGCTGAACAAATGGGGAGTGTGTGGAGAGATGTGACTGGAGACAGGTGGTGAATTTAGGGTTGGATAGTGTCATGGCATCTTCAACACTTATGGCCCATTTCTTTCATTTAATCAAATACGGACATCATTTTTACAATTTCTAATAAGCATTTAAAATAATCTATGTGTTCAGTCCATGTATGATTAGTTAGTTGCATCGTTGTTGCTGGGGTTTGGGCCTTCAAGACACAGAAAGGCAAATATAGGGAAAAGTAAAATTAGAAAATTAGAATTAGAAGAGGATACCAGTAGTGTGAAAAGAGAGAAAGATAAGAAGCAGGGGGAGGGTTGTGTTAGCAGAATTTAACAAACATACTGTAAACAAAAGGAAGGTTGTATGGACAGGAAAAGAATTAGGAGTATCATTCATATAAAAAAAATAATAAGACCTAGCATCTAGACTTTCATTGGAAGAAAAGAGATCGGCGATGAAAAAAAGCGAGAGAGAAGGGAATGTCAAAGGAATGACAGAGGGATAGACTGAGGAAAATGACACTTTCTTCAATGGAGGAGTGTGAGGTTGACTCATCTTCTTCCAGCATGATTTCACTTCCCCATTACAGACAGATACACAGTCAAAGCACACAACACTGAAGCAGACACACAGTGTCAGACTGCATTGCTTTTAAAAGGCTGTGAAAGAATAGAAAATGGTGTTAATGGCTCCAAAATGGTTTTAACACTCCTACCCACACAATCAGACTCCAGCCTTCTCCATCACTGCTTTCACTGGTACAATTACAGTACAAGGCAAAGTGGAGCTGTGCCATGGAAAGGAGGAAACAGAAAGTGGTGTAATAGATATGTAAAGGTAGTTTGATATCTGGAATATGTAGAATATGGAATATGTAGAAATAAATTGATTTCATTTTTGTTGTCACTCCTTACAATGAAACGGACATACTTCTCTGGCCACATGTAACCTGGATGTGCCTCAGATGTTCAGCGAACTGCTCTTTGTTGTGGCCCTCAGAGCTTGTATCACTGCAACTTATGAAAACAACAACGTGCAAATAGTCAAAAAACAGGCAAATTATAAGAAAACATCGTCACTTATTGGACAACACATGCGCAAAGTGCAAGTTGTACATAATTTCCCAGCACTGCTTAGAACTAGCCAACGTCATGAATCACAAACCTCCGTTACAACAGGTCTACCCATTTGAAGGTGGGATGATGTGCTTGTCTTAACTGTATAAAGTTAAAAAAAAAAAAGCAGCAGGCTGTTTGAGGCTGTGACATTAAACAGTGGCTGTAAAACAGTGGATTAACACGTTTCATTTCCTGCGTTATTTTGGCCGTGTGTTTCTCCACCACACACCACGGCAGATAAAAGAAGTTGTTTACCTATTAGAGGAGAGGCAAAGAGGTGCGGTAAAAGATCCTGTTGTCTGCAGCTCCTCATCTAACATCTCACTGCGCTGTTTCTACTTGTACTCCTCCTCCTTGCAGCATTAAAGAAAAGCTGCTAACAAAGCTCTGGTAATTCGGTGTTAAACACATATAATTTCAAATAAATTCTTCACAATAAAGATGTCCTGGTATTTTGTTATCTAAAGGCTTTTATTATGAAGCAGCAAAATTGGGAAATGTTGGATTTTCACCAGCAGTAACTTAACACGACTCTTACAGCTGAATGCGAACATGGTTAAACAGTAAAATAAGGCAGGTATCTGAAATACAGATGCCCGCGACGCCGGAGAGAAGCTAAATTTCAAACCACAGAGATTCAGTTAGAAACTACAAAAGTACTGAGAGCTGAACACAGAGACTTTTAAAAATGACTCACTTACAAGAGCACAGACCGTTCTCTCAAGCCAACAGCCACACTTTGAGTAATCAAACCAAAGTGACCAATCAAAGGGAGGAGACGTCATCCACCTAATCTCAAAAGTCAACTTCACCACAAGCGTAGACTGCGTAACCGAGCGAGCGTGGAGGAAGGTCGGGCATGTGCTCGTCACAGCCCCATGCTCTTGCAGCAAAGATGCTGATCGATTTCTGATCGCGGTTGATGTTTGTGCACTTGCAGAGCACAAGTTCTCCCTCGCAAGGATGGTTTTCCACTTGCAGGGGCTGTTGTGTGCGCTAGTATCATGTGCACATGCGTGGTTTTCATGTGCGCAATTTTTGACACTAATTAAACGCCATAATGGCCACATTCCTCGTAGGAGTGCTCATGCTAGGGTTCGTGCTGTTCGGGCTTGGCTTAATGGAACAGAGCCATTGCTAGTACTATAACAAACACCTGTATGACAAGTACAACGATCTTCTCTGAACAAGGTCTGTTTATATATAAAGCTTATTGTCCCCTAAGCCATCACCCTTTATGTTAATCTTTATTTTTCTTTAGTAAATGATTAAATTGACATTATGTTTCATTAAAACTGCTTGTTAGATGGTCAAATAATTAAGGTCTTGAACCAAAGGATACTGTTACAAGAGGAACGTCTGCCCCTCAAAATGCAGTCCAGTCCAGTCTCTTGGGGACTTGAGCCCATCTACGGTGCTCAGTACTCAAAGATGCCTTGTTGACTGTTTATCAGTTAATCTGGCTGACTCTTCACCTCCAAAGTTTTCTATATATATATTTAGAGAATATCATTATCATGAATTCCTTTGGCCATGATAGTTGTATAGTGAAGCTCTGATATCATGGCAGCCCTTCTTCTGGCATTGCCATTCTGCAGCACAGCTGTGGAGTGCATATTCTCTGAAATGAATTTGATTAAGGCCAAATTACACAATTGAATCAAAGACAACCTTCTGGAGAACATCTTTTCCATCGGGCCTTCATGCAGAGGCATGGAATCTGCTGCCATCAGTTGGAGCCAACAAGAGAGATTCTGGCCTTGTTCAGTACAGACATGAACTGTGTGACAACAGCGCCACCAGTATGTACACAGGCGTAACGCGCTGTGTGCAGGGCACCAAGTGCTGGAGGGAGCTCCCAAACAGCCTAATGATTATCTTCAATCACAATGTAATGATAAATTATTTAAATTTAAGATGAATAGGCACCAAATAGAACATTATAGGAATTGGGCAATACATAATAAACATACAGTATATAAGTGCCTAAGATAAATTAAGTTGCCCCCCTCCCACAGCGAGGTTCTCGTGGTTTGCACTTGTCCCGAAACTTGATGGGTAATGTGATACGGCCACGACTATTTCGCCCAAAATAGGCAGCAAGAGTCAGGGGCAAAGAAGAGGAAGAAGAAGAAACTGCGGGATGACGCTTGTGCATCGCTTGCAGGCATGTTTAAAAGGTTGTTGATTTGCTTAAAACACGCAGCCTGTGCATCCATAATTTATGATCCAGCTCAGCTCAGCTCAGCTCCACCTCAGATAACTGCGCTGGAGATGCTCACATTTCTTCATGTAATCAACTTCAAGAGCTCTGTCCAAATCTCTGAATCGCTCTACGTATTTCATTAGCTCTCCCAGTTGCCTCGGCTGAGAGATGTTTTTCAAAACTTAAGGTGATTAAAACGAACCTGCGTTCATCAATGGGACAAGAACATCCGAACAGCCGTCATCAGCATCAATGCTGAGATTGCTCAGAAGCCGTCATGTGATGACCTCATTATCAATTATGCAGCCAGGAAATGCAGACAAGTGCCTCTGTAGAAAAACAGATACTGTCTTTGCAGAGAGGACAAAGTTTTGTGACTTTTCTTCAGTTCTGTTTGTCTGACTTACTTCACTTTCTTACTCATTTATTTAGATTTATTTATTTTAACAAAAGTGGCAACCTTGATAATGAAAATATTCCTTTGGTTTATTTTGTTGAAGCAGATTGCACTTTTCAATAATTGTGTGTGTTTTTATGGTTCTGTAGTGTAATATAAGACTGCCGTTAAAATTTGTGACTTTTCTCCAGTGATGTGTGCTTAATTTTACACTTCTCTTTGTGTGTTCAGGGCACCTACATGGCCAGCAGTGGGCCTGTATGACGAACATCTAAAATGATGAAAATGACGATGTATTTTGTCACTGCTGCCCAAGACGCCCAAGAAGTTTACATCAAGCATGATATATTTACTGTTAAAATGTCTTGAAGCACCATTAAATTTAATTTTTAATCAAACGTCCTCCTTGTAAGGTAATATGGTTGTCCGTACTGCCCGTGTGACTTAGAATCAACCGCTGTGTCTACATATCTGTATGTTTGACTCCCAACACATGTCTTATATGTTGTGCACGCTTTGCATAGCTGAAAATTAAGATAAGAAGCAACAAATAATCAGCCAAGAACTAAAGAGACTTTTTTTTTTTCCTGCTTCAGCACATTGTACTGCACTAATATAAAAAAATGTGTATCCCTGAGTCAGGATGTTGCACAGACATGAATAATGGTCTGGAGGTTTCCACAAACATCATCAAAAACAGGTCAGACGCTCACAGACACCCATAATAAATTATTTAGCTGAGGGGCCTCCAGGGCAGCCAGTCTGGACTTTATTTAGTGACATTGTGTGCGCCTGTGTGTGTGTCTATTTGTTTGTAATTGTGTGTTCACTTAGGTGTGTCCATCTCTGATTGTGCACATCGATAACTACATGCAGTATCCATTGTGTGCGTATGTATCTGTATGTTGAGATGAGTTATGGCAGCCAGACTGAGGTGTCAGAGGACAGACTTCCTTTCATACTGCGGATAACCTGCCTGTGGTCACACACACACACACACACACACACACACACACACACACACACACACACACACACACACACACACACACACA
>JBBPCS010004567.1:0-11209 GCA_037974645.1 Hollardia meadi | reverse complement strand
ACACACACACACACACACACACACACACACACACACACACACACACACACACACACACACACACACACAAATATATCACTAAATATCGTGCACACAGTGTTATATCCAGAAAAAATGCCAGAGACACTGGTTTATTCATGATGTGTATAACGTTGGGATGGGCCTGCATAATTCTGCACTTACTACTTTAAAATCTAATCTAACGCACGTGTGTGTGTGTGTAGGACCTACGTGCTGCTAGTGAACGGTGGCACTCCCTATGAGAAGGATGTAGCGGTGGAGGCATCAGCCACTAAAGGATGTAAGAAGACACAACAGAGCTCAACACAGGCCAGATAAAGTCCAGTCAGAGAGATTTTCCACAGAACTATTTCAAAATCAGATGTTTGACAAAGTGCTTCAAAGCAAGCATACAATAAAGAATTAAAAACTTTTTCAGTATGTGTTGGAATGGGATAATGAGCGGATTTTAAAGTTGCTCAATAGCCTACTTAATTTGTAAGCTTTTTAAAATTTTAAAATAGGATTTTTAAAAAAGACCAAGAAAAAATCGGCTGCTCTCATCTCCTTTTAGCTCCGGCTGGTGTTTTCCAGCAGATGCTTCAGGGCAGGCGGCAGCCCAAACTCATCATCAAGTTGAAATCAGCCAACAGCCAGACCAGAATGCAGCTGAGGTGGGAGCATCAGCAAGGAAAACAAACCACCACAAAGATTTAAAGGAACAGTTCACACAAAAATTAACATTTAGTCATTATCTACTCGCCCCCAAAATTCTTCATCCACAAAACATTTCTGGAGCTTCACAGCAAAACAGCAACGCAGCATTCTCCTTAACAACTGAAATAGATGGGGGCTTGTTTTAAGACGTAAAAAAACAACCAAAAGAAAACATAAAATGGCTCCATACAGCTTGTCTGGTGTAATCCAAGTCTTGGGAAGCCCAGAGATCAGAGACTATAACACATAAACACTGTAGGTGTTCACAATAACGCCGTCAGCTTAGTGGCTGCAGTTTTGGTGTGAAGCTTCAGAAACTTCGCCTGACTTTTCATCGGCATGGGGGTAAATAGATAATGACTGAATTTTTATTTTTGTGTGAACTGTTCTTTCAGCACATCCAGCCGATTTCGTGTGATCGAATTCAGTAACAAGAATCATTACTAGGTGTATGTGGAGACATTCAGGGTTCACCTTGTGTGTAAACATGCACTATACTGTATACGTTAGTGACAAGTGCTGTATGTTTTCCCCCTCAGTCTCCTTCCAGACACTCTGCTGCACTGTCTGAGCTGCGTCCACCTGCTGGCTCTACACAGGCAGCTGCTAGCTGACACACTACTGATGGACAGGCCTACCATGCAGAATGCAGGTAATACACACCGTCAGTACCTCTTATATTGGAGATATTCATGGTTCTTCTGAATAACTGTTTAAATAAGACGTCTTTGTGTTTCAGATCTGATATGTAGTCCTATACTTTCTACCTTCCCTGTGCTGTTGGACCAACCAGACTTGCTGGATGCTCTTAGGGTCGGTAGCAAGTGCATCATGGATTAGCTCATCACATCTTGCCTTTAATTTCATTTAATTCTGTTATTAATTATTTCAGTATTGGTTTTACAGTTGAATTCTACCTGCTGAAATTTAATTTTTTGGTCCTGATACTTTATGAGCCTGTTAATATTTGGTGTTAACATCTGTCCTGGGTGATCAGATCACAAGTAGATGGCTCTGAGTCCGTCAGTTCACACTTGGCATTAACATGCATCTCCACGTGTCTCAAGTGACCACTTGTGATTGGATCTATGTATGCAAATAAACACGTACATTACCGGGACAAACAGACACAATGTTTTAAACACAAAGAAAGAAATAACTTGCGGCGTTTCACAAAGTTCGTAATGTTTCTCCTAACGTAACATCTCACATACCTGAGTGATTTTTTAAGGGGGTTTGGGGACTTTCCCCATGAGCGACAGAGAGGCAACCTATATCGTTTACTGTATTTGGAATATTTGACACGTTTACCATCAATAAAATGTTGTCTTCTTTCATAAGTTTAGTGTAAATGGTGAAATCAGTTGAAACAGTGTGTTCAAACAGCAGCTAAATGTTGACAGGTAAGACGCACGGAGCAACAGAAAGGCTGGTACAGTGATGCCACCACAAACTGACACTTTTCTTTTAAAGAAAAATTTTAATGCCAAATTTATAAGAAGGCACAGATGATTTAGAATTTGCTGTAGGTGTTTTGCCAAGTTTATTAAGTTCACTATACAACTCTAAAAATTGCAGGATTTTTAAGGGAATCTGGGGATATTATGGTTACTAGTTCAATGAGTTGAGATGGACAGCATTCACAAACATCTGCTGCTTAAACGAGCCCAAACATGTAATTTGCATTACAGCTAACCAATGCCTGTAATCTATTGTTGTTGTGGCTTCTTTTTGTTGTTTCAGTGGACTTTAGTTGAGTAGGCGGTCCTAAAGTGTGTCCCAGGACACATTCGCATTCAAACTGCTGAAAGAATGTAGCCACGTGTAGCCTGGACCACCTACGTATGTGGTCTTAGCGATCAGATGCATCCTCACTGCGTCTTGGGTGCATTCACACCTGTACTTAGAGCTGTCCACTTGTGATTGGATCATTTCGGGACGGATTGTAATACCAGGTCTGAATGGGGCCTTTGACAGTAATGAAATTGTCCCAGGGTTAAGAGCTGTGCAAGTGAGACCGATCTCATCTGTTTAATAACAAGAAAAATCCAAATTACATCACTGTTTTTAAATGATTGGATTTACAGAACAGCACAACTCAATTATTGCACAAAAATTTAAATTAATAGAACTGGTGTTTTTCTTTCAGAGTGCCTGGCTTGATGCTGAGATCAACATGAGCAGAGCGCAGAAGGTCAGTTTGTGTGTGTAATACCAATACAGACCTGTAGAGGATGCTGACAGTATGAGCAACCTGGTCTTTTAACTACCAAGAAGTTAAAATGTGTGTGCATCCCTGTGCTTGCTGTCATTGTATATAAACTGTTCCTCCCTCCCTTTGTTTGCAGAGAGACTTTTCCTATTTAAAACAGGAGTTCATTAAAGTCTACATGTCGTCCGTCTATTTCCTCCTCCACTCACCCTCACTGCCCCGTCATCGCTGGGCAGACCCGCCCTCAGAGGAGCAGCGAGCCAGAGTCATCTACGCCACCGTGAACTCTCTCAAACACACCCAGCACACCACCGACCAGTCTGGAGGCCCAGAGGTCTTTGTCGAACCCATGCATCAGCATCTCGCCTTTGATGTCTCCGAGTTGACCTTTGACCTCCTCCGTGTGGCACGGTGACATCAAATCACACAGAGGAAAGGCCCAATTTGAAGTTGATAATGTGAAAAAATTTAAATGAAGTGTGTTCTAGACATTATTAAAAAGAGCAAAGCCATTAAATGTGCCAAAAATTACATTTTGGAACATTTTTAAAATGTGTAAACTTAAAGGATAAGGCTGGTTACTGTCAATTAACCCCATGAAAGATAAAAACCAAAAAGTGCATTAATCTATTTTTCAATACTTACTATACTACTATACTATAGTATAGTGTACTATACTATAATTTTGAATTGTTAAAAATGCCAAATAATTTTCTAAAATACCTGGGAAATTGTCACTAGCTTTTTAGCTAACAGTGGTGAATAGTGTTTGTTAGGGACTATCTTCAGGCTTTGGATACACAGACAACACTTGTCAGTGGGATCAACTCATTGTTGGTTTCATTGACAATAACATAAATATAGATTTATCTTTTAAGTAAATGTGAAAACCATAATGCCAACAGATTCCTTGCATTGTGACGGGAACTAAAGTCTAAACTGGTCTGTTTATTATAAAATGCTAGCACAATGCTAACACCTAAAATACAGTACATACACAAAGACATCTATTACATGAGACACTATAGCTAATGAGTGTTATTACATGTGAATAAAAGGTTGAGCAAATGTGGACAGTGCTAACATTCCTCTTTAATGAAATCACTAAATTCACTCCACTCTAAAAGTAAACACTAAAACATGCTACAGTAATAAGGGAGGAACATTTGTACTGATAGCAAAACGTATTTCCATAACAGAACAACAGTTACAAAATTAGCATGTTTTGATACTATTTATTGCAAATTGTTGCTCTATTTTTTAATAAATAATAAAAATCATAACTTTTATTCATGTACCAAGCCTCTTTTTTTAACCCTGTCATCTGATTGGTAACTGAGTCGCACCATTCATCTCCACCCATTAGTTCAACATCAGTCGTGTGTGTGTTTGTGTGTAGTGTAGAGTTTCAGGGCACAAGAGTTAGGCTGCTGTCATCTTTTTATAGCCTGGTGTAAAAGAACGAGAGCAGTGAGAGGTTGGATCAGTGCAGACAGGCTCACATTATGTTGTGGCTGGTGTCGGAAACACTAGTAACCAGGGTTTTGGACCCAAATGCAGAGACCAGAGGCAAAGCAGGTTAAATAAACTGATTTCTTTCACTAAAGGGTAACTAAAAGGTCCAACACAGGCTAAGCACAAAAACCAATAACCAAGTAAATCCAAAAATCCAAAAAACTAAACGGGGTTAAAAACCAAGAGGCAAAAAACAGGCATGGGGAACAAGACAGGCAGACACAGAGAGAACTCACCGACATGACATACACAATGAACTGACAAAGACAAAAGGAAGGGCACAGCCTTAAATACATGAGGAAGGGAAGCCTAACAAGACACAGGTGAAACCAATCAGGGAAGGGCAGACAATCACAAAGGAGGGAAAACTAACATGACAGGTGAATCCAATCAGGGCAAGATACACAAGGAAAGGACTACAAAATACAACAGGAAACTCAACACAAGGAAATAATCAACTAAACATGAAACCATGACATTTTATCCATTAGTTGTGGTTTCATACCTTAAGTAACATTTATTATTAGGATGTATCATAACAATGATACATTTGTGATATGTCAAAGTAAGTATTTAAATTGACAGGTTGTTTCCACTGATATAATGTTCTTGTGTGGTTTAAACAAAAAGAAATGTAATATGTTATGTTATTGAGTAGAGGTGCTCTTAGGCAGATTTTGGGAAGAGCCAGGCTAGCTGTTTCCAGTCTGTATGCTAATCTAAGCTAACCAGCTGCTCACAGATTTACCATAAAGATATGAAATAGGTATCAATCTTCTCATCTAACTCTTGGCATTAAAGCATATTTTCCAAAATGGCTAAATCATTCTTTAAGAGTGCAGAACACTGAGTCACTAGCAGCATTCTTTCTCTCACATCCCTTTCGACTTCAAAGTCAAATCTTACTTAACCCTAAACTTAACACATTTGACCCATAACATACTGTTACTTCAAACTATCAAATGTCCTCTTACTCAACCGAAGACTGATTAATAAAAGACCTCAATATCTCATGTCCAGAACTAACTTTGTTTAACTGTGTACAGTCTTAGGTGCAGTGTTTGCTGCTGAATAATGAAAATCCTGTATTTCCACATTCCAGCAGTGCTGCCATGGCAATGGTGCCTGTGGTGACCGGAGAGCGTTGTTTAATGTTGAAAAAAAACAAAACGGGTAATCATCAGGGTAGCAGTAATGGAATATCTAAAAGCAAGAATAAACAAAAGGGAGAAAAAAACCTCTGAGAAGTTGCCTGTAGACTTACTTGACTGTTGTTGTTTTAATCCCATAGAAACATCATGTTGACACAGAACTGTGGAACAGATTTGTTTGCTTCCTGCTCATTAAAGCTTTGTCCACCTCCTGTGTGTCACCCATGAAATTGCCAAGAGTAATTTCTTGGACTTCCTCTTCGCTTCTTAACTGCTGGTCTTTTAGTGTATAATAATAATAATAATAAGTATTGATTCACTATAATGATCATAAACAATGGGTGTGGCACACTTTTCTTTTCTGATTTTAAATAATTATGTAGGCGAACATAGAATAAAAGATGCAATAAAAATCATCAAATTCTGTCACAACAATTAACAGCAATAAGGACACATCTTGGCACTACATAAACATTAAAAAAGGCACTGATATTGTTGCTGCTGATGCTGCCTTTAAGACACGCACCTGCTAAAAACAATTAGCCTTGCTCTGAAACATTAGTCAGTAGCATCAATCTCGCAAGTTACAATTTATTTTCTCTGAGAACTGACGATTAGACCAGAATAGGGGGAGAGAGAGGGCATGCAGCAAAGGGCCACAGGTTGGAACTGAACCGGGGCTGCTGCCAAGGACCCAGCCACCTGCACATGGGGCGCACGCTCCACTAGGCAAGCCACTTGGGGGGCCCACAAGTTACATTTTTACTTCAACAGTTACTTTTATCCTTGATTTATCAGTGTTAGTTCATCAATTCATCAATAGGTCTATTATAAAATGTCGGATATGAAATGCTCATCATAGGTCAGTATTGGAAAAAGTCTTAAAACTGATTAATTTGTCTTATCAATAGTCAAAAAATCCAATGGTACTGTTTAAAACTATGTAAAAAAAAAACAAAGCGATATATATCATATCTAAGAAGCCAGTAACCAGTAGACATTGGATATTTTTTATAAATGATAAATGACTTAAATAAATAATTGAGTATCGTTAATGAATTTGACTTCACTTGATTACTTAATTAACTAATAAATCAGTGCTTATTTTCTTAAGGGGGAATTGATGTGCACTGTGAGCACTGAAAAAACAATGTGTGCAATAAAAACCACCTAGTGTGCAATGAAAACAGAGAAAATTAACAAACACATTGTGCATACACACACTGCTCTGTTATTCACTAGTTGTAGTCATTTGCTAATTTAATCTTCTTTAGGAACTGCAACCTGTCCATGTTGCAAATCATACATACAGTAGGTAGATGATGATAAAACTTATCAATCACTTAATGCTCCTTTTAAGTATTCCTGCATGCAATATGCAGGAAGCTTGATATTTATAGCCAGCACTTGTTAGTCCTAAATAAGGTGTATCAATAGGTAACCTGTCTTATCTATGCAGTTGAAGTCATTACCAATATCGTATAGGCTAACTGAAACACGATCCATCTGCAAATCACTCTGGAATAATACTCAGCCACAGACAGAAAACCTCATTGTAAACGTGACTGCTATTTTCACCTGGAAAAAGTTGAAACCTTTTCACCCACTTCTCTTTGTGCCCCAAGACATCCATTGTGTCTGAGGAGGAGGAGGGGGAAGAAGAAAAGAGGGGAGAAAGAGCAGGCCAGGATGAGTTGAGCTGGAAAGGGGAGTTTCCAGGGGGTAGTTAGAGGCTGAAGAAGGAAAGATGATCCAGGAAAGCAAGAGAGGTTTTCTTCTTGTTTGAAGAAGTAAACATTCGTCCATGACAAGATACTTTCTGGGAAGAAAATATGTGAAAAAAAAAAAAAAAGGGTAAAAATAATTTTGTTGTGAAGACATGTGACTGAGTTTCTATATACTAGACTATATTACGCATAGTGCACATATTCTAGATAATGAACAACTACGAACACATCGAAGGAAAAAATATAGTCAACAGTTGTGGTACATGTGGAGAGGATCTAAATTATGTCAAAGTTATAGTCAGTTATAAGCAAGAATCTCCAGAACACCAAAAGCAGTAGTAATTCATATTTTCAGGTTCTTGGGGGCAGCAACAACAACCTGTAAACACATTAACATTATCATTCATGCTACATCTATGAGAGTGGTGAGAGTAAATCAAAAGAGCTGTGGGTCATAAAGCACAGTGAAAACGCTGTGTAGGGCTGAGGGAAACTGTAGGGTTGGCGATAATTCATTGTGTGTTCATCTCTATCAGGTGACCCCTTTCACTTAGCATGCAATTTAATCTCCCTTTGTTCAGAATGCAGTGTTCATATTCCCCAATAAGACACACATTATTTAAGGGTGCCATATTGTTAAATTACAGTATAACCCAGGATGCAGTTAAGTTGTGCTCTTACACTGGCGTCATGACCTGTGAGAGATGTCTGAGTGCGCATGTGTAATAAAACGGGTCTCTGTTGCGGTACCACCGACGATGAACATGTGTGATTATTCCTCAGTTAAGTGTGTGAAATGTGTATTTGAACCGGTGTTCCTAACCTTAAGATGGCTGCGCCAACAGGTTATGGGCCCAGGAGGGAACTTGGAAGCTGTTTCGACGGAGATGAGAAAAACTACGAGTTGTGGTTTTTTGGGACACCTGCCCTTGTTGGGGCTAAAGGAGGCCATACTGAAAGAGCCCAACGAAGATGAAGAGGAAGAAGATGGGGATGCCGCAAAAAATGAAGAAGCTTACGCTGAATTAATACAAGTTTTGGATGATAAAAGCCTCTCACTAATTATGAGACGGCCCTTATAGCCTTGAGGAATGCTGAAGAGACTCTAAGTGACAGACTGTTAATTGCAATGATTCTGAAAGGGCTGCCCGAATCATTCAAGCTGTTTTCTATCCACATAACACAGAGTGATAAGAAGATAGTGAGTTTAAAACCAAGCTGAGGAGCTACGAGAGCACAGAAAAGTTTAATGCCAGTTCAACTGATGACAACGTGATCAAACGCACGTCATCGAGTTGGCTGACGGAGTAAGATCGACTGAAGAAAGGTGATGTGGAGGTCTGCCTGAGAGACAAGGGTTGTGTGGTGAAAACAAAGCTGATGAAAGCACTGTATGCACCGTCTTTTCCTCAGGACATTTTCTCCGTCAAAGCAGCGACGGCCAAGGGAGCTTCAGTCAACTTTTGAGAAGGATGTAACCAGCTCATCCATAAGGACATTACCACATTCGACATTAAAGTGTACGACACTGACGTCATGAGCTGTGAGAGATGTCTGAGTGTGCATGTGTAATAAAACAGGTCTCTGTTCTCAGAGGAACGGCAGTAGTAAGCAACTAAAGAATTTAACAGCTATTGGACATGTAGGATAATTAATATGGGTAAAGCATTTGTGTTTGTCATCCTCCTGGGAGGTCAGAGGTCAGGTTCAGCTACAGAGCAGATCCCCTGGAGATAGCAGGAATTCAGCAGAGCAGACAAACAAAAGGGCCTGAACCTGGTTCCTCAAGTTTAAGTGCATTTTGAACATTAGGTGCCACACTCACCTCAAGGTCAGAGTTCACATTGTGGTTTTATGAGGTCCTGTGGTATTTTAATTTTTCTTTATTGATTTTTTATGGGTAAAAAAAATTGCCAGTCATGACATAAAACACACAACAATTACAAAACACATTCGTTATCATTGTTTGTGTATCTGCGTTTAACTACACTATGCCGATGGCAAATAGCCAGTGTATTTTGAAAGAGCTTGCAGAGGGTTTCCATGGAAGTATTTGTGTGTGTGTGTGTGTGTGTGTGTGTGTGTGTGTGTGTGTGTGTGTGTGTGTGTGTGGAGGGTTACGGGCTGTAACCAGATCCATAATGTGGGAGTTAGCCCAAGGCGTGTCTCTCAGCACTGGACAAACACAACTTGTTGACTGAGAGGCGAGTGTAACTTAACTTTGTGAGATGTTTGGAAAGTTGACGATTAGTTGAGTGGTTGATTGGTTAGTGGTAGTAAAACTGTGAATTAGTTTGAAAATATGGCATGAAATGATCTGGAAGATCTCTTATTTTGAATTGTATATAAAACATTTGTAAAACATAAATATCATAAAATTTAAGAAAAAGAAACATCCTGATAATGACTGAAGCCTGAAGAAACCAGAGGGTTCATTAGTTAAACCTTTTAATATGTTTCAACATAACAAAAACATAATGTTAATATGGAACTATGCAAATGGCTTGGTTTAGAATATATTTTGTGAAATAAAGCATATGTAAAACAACATCTAAACTAAATGTTAACATTTAACTTAACAAACATGCTTCATCTGCCTTAACAAAACAATACAAGTTGGCTTGCCTTGTAACGAACTAAAATTATGATGTGGTCACTGGGATGAGGTAATGGTAAAGATTTGTTGTTTCCCGTCTTGGTTGGCACTGTCTGATGCCATACTTTACAGACTGTCTTAATATATCATTAGGTTACAATCTCTGTATGGCTGTGTAAAACAAATCTGGTGTGGATTAAGAGAGGCAGCAGTTAACTGGTCAAAGTGGCCGGAGACGTCACATTTCTGCAAGTTTAGAATTCACATCTAAAAATCCAAAGCAGAGACTTATTCATTTAAATTTATACCTCACTCCAAGAAAACTTCACATGAAACTCATACTCTCTCCAATCTGTCATCTTTGTACTTTTAGCCTTTAGGGTTCATTTATGCATATGTCCTGGGAGTGTCCTGGGGTGGCCTTTGGAAACTTCTATCTTCTAACCTAGCTAGAAGACATGGGGCTGGGATTGTTCAGGCTTGAACATGTACACGTATGGCATTGTAATTTACAGTACGTCAGTGCACTTTGCTGTATCGTTCTAATTATATAAATCTATGATCTAAATATAGAACTATTATGGGATGGGAGGGAAATGGTTGCCACCTTAGTGGGTGGGGAGTGAGTTGGCCTTTCTTGGTCTTAATGCCTTTAGCTACTGTATACTCTGTAAATTTGTGTTTGGTATTGCAACGACTATTGCTTTAAGTTAAATTATGTCACTTTAAATGCAAATTTTAGATTGTTTGAGATATCTTTACCAAGACAACATAACCACCATCGTACTGTTTTTCCCTGTGATCAAACTAGCCACTGTCGGTCCTGTGTCATGACTGGCCATGTTCAGTGGGAGCTTGCAGACTTCTGACTGCTTGTCACTCAGTTACCCGATGTTCATGACAGGTGTCTAGTCATCGTTATGACGGTGTCATGTCAGTCTTATGCACACCCTTTCAAAAACAGTGCTACAATAGAGGGTATATTAGCAGGTGGATGAACTGTTTGCTCAATGTATACATAATGTTTGTTAATACATTCACCATATTAACTTTTAAACCTCATTATTAGATTATTTGGGCCATTTGGGGGCAGCTCAACAAGCTGTAAACACAACACTGACATATTGTCACCTTATGAAGCTTTAATGATATTGCATTACACAGTTATATATTTAAAATAGATCAATAGTAGTTGTGTTAATTATAGTTATGCATTAAAGCCCCACTGCGTAACTTTTGGTATTTTCGCCCCTGAGCACCCCCTACGGTTGCAGGGTGTAATTACACTGTC
>JBBPCS010004565.1:0-11210 GCA_037974645.1 Hollardia meadi | reverse complement strand
TCCGCTTCCTGTGCATCGTTCTTCATAACACAACGCAGAGTCGAGGGGTTGATTGAACCAGCCAGCTGCAGTGAAGTATAGCTGAGTGTGGTTACATCAGCATTGTATAAACTCTGTTGTTGTATTTTGCTCTTCATAATGCGCCACACATTTCCAATGGGGGGGGGGTCTGGACTGCAGGCAGGCCAGTCTAGTACCCGCACTCTTTTACTCTGAAGCCACGCTGTTGTAAGGTGCGCAGAACATGAGCTCGGGCCCAAAGAAGTCGGTGGCATTCCTGGCTGTTGTTGATATATGGCTTGCACTTCGCATGGTAGCGTCTTAACTATGCATTTGAAGATGCAGTGACGAACTGTGTTTACTGACAATGGTTTTCCCAAGTGTTCCCGAGCCCATGTAGTAATATCCTTCATAGAATCATGTTGGTTTTTAATGCAGTGCCGCCTGAGAGATCAAACCTCACGAGCATTCAATGTTGGTTTTTGTCCTTGTCCCTTACGTGCAGAGATTTCTCCAGATTCTCTGAATCATTTGATGATATTACAGGCTGTTGATGGTGAAATCCCCAAATTCCTTGCACTTGCACGTTGAGAAACGTTGTTCATAAAACTGTTGGACTATTTGCCCACACAGTGAACCTCTCCTCATCCTTGCTTGTGAAGGACTGAGCCTTTTAAGGATGCCCCTTACATAACTAAAATCTAAACTACTACTTACATACTCAATCATGATACTATCACCTGTTACCAATTAACCTCTTTACCTGTGGAATGTTCCAATCAGGTGTTTTTGAACATTCCACAACTTTCCCAGTCTTTTGTTGCCCCTGTCCCAACTTGTTTGAAACATGCTGCTGGCATAAAATTCAGAATAAGCATTTATTACAAAAATCAATGAAGTTAATGAGATACAACATTAAATATATTGTCTTTGTACTGTTTTCATTTAAATTTAAAATTATCACATTCTTTTTTTAAAAATGTTTTACAGAGCGTCCCATCTTTTTTGGAATTGGAGTTGTAGTATAAGACAGGTATAGACACATGCAGCTAGCATGGCTGCAGTATTTGTACATTATCTTTCCAAAATGTAGTTGGTCATTCAGTTCTTTTGGAGACGCCATGGGACCTATCCTAACTGCAGGTAATGGAGGTCTAATGAAAAAGTACAGTTGAAACAATTAATCTACAGGTCGATCGTAAGATAATCCTGTCTAACCTTGATGATCATTCAGTAGTCTTTAGTCTTTTTTTAGGCACATTGCCTAGGATTCTTGAGATCCTGCTTCTCATTTGTGAGAATGTGCTGCTTTTATTCCTCATATAGGAAACTGAAAACCGTAGGGTGATTGACTTTTTTCTGACTATACATTTTATAGACTAAACATACCTTTGATAAATTTCTATAATGATTGGCAGATTAATCAATAATGAAAAGAATCCATCCATCCATCCATTATCTATCACCCCTTATCCTATGCAGGGTCGCGGGGGGGGGCTGGAGCCTATCCCAGCTGTCATTGGGCAAGAGGCAGGGTACACCCTGGACAGGTCGCCAGTTCATGAAAAGAATCATTAGTTAAAATAAGTAATGCCAGATTAAACATCTCTTCAGCCTGCTCTGTTGAAATGACTGGTACCTAACAGAAAACTGGATGGCCAAACTGGCAAAGCAACTACCCCAAGGCCCCAGACCCACAGGGGGGCACGGGCTCGCAGTTCAATGACTTTGCGGTGATTTAATCGATTTCAAATGTTTGTTAATACACTTGACACCACTAAAACCCACTATACACTGGAATAATGGTGACTTAAAAACAACATCTGCATAATCTCGTAGCCCAGTGTTGTATAATAGCCCTTAGTTAAAAGTCTAGCCTTTATTAATTTAGTGTATATTGTATTTTTATAGTGCATTTGCATTTCTTTATAATTAAGTTAACATAAACTACTACCTGGGCTGACGGCCTGAACTAATGTTTGTTTCTTTTTCACATTTTCACTCCATGAACAGATGTGTAGAAACATTAGGTGACCATGAATATCCTTTTTGCCATAAAATCATGTCATATTAAATGTAATTGTAGTGTGTAGTCCTGATATTCTCATTGAAGTGACGTGTAAACACTGAGGAGAAACTGTAAACTTATTGTTGCTAACGAACACTCACCGTCTCTCAGGTACTGTTGCCGGGCAGAACGTTCTCGGACAGCGCGAGCCCACTTCTCCGCCTCCTCCAGGTTAGCGCGCGGGTCCTGGAGACCAGCGAAACGAAAACACTGCTCCACTCTCTGCCGAGACACCCCGGAACTCATCCAGCGCCGTTTGAGTGGGTAGAAGTAGGCTGCCAAGTACGCTGCCGGGTCCGCGTTGTCATCTTCCCGATAAGCCCGGCAGCCGACGCAGTCCTTCAGGCTGAGCACCACATTGTTCCGCCCGACAGGTGTTGAAGTGAGCCTTTGGACGATAAGGTCCCTCTCGGTCAAGCTCACGGTATACCTGACTTTTCGGTTACCAGAGACCGTGAACTCCCCGTAAAGCGAAACAGGGTTGTTGTCGGTGTCGCGGTCCGGTTCAGCTCTCCTCTGATCCATCCTCAGCGGACGGAGGAGACCGAGACGTGGGGGGTCCGGGATAGAGCAGCAGCCCCACTTTCACATTGCTACCCGCCTGGATGGTGCGAGCGAAGTGGAGACTACAACACTACACTGACAGCCTGCTGCCCGGACCGGTGTCAAGAGCAATGGAATCAAACATACCGTATCCGGTTACATTTCAAAATAAGAGACTCACGCGGTTTGTTCCATGGTAGTCCTATTTTTGTAGGAATTTTGAAGAGGTTAGCAACCTAGAGTGAGTTTCAATTTAACAACTCTGTGGCTTATAAGCTAAATTGTGGAGACGGCTTTGAAACACCATTGTACTTGGTAAATAAAGCTTGAAGAATATATAATCAAACATGCCAATAAACAAATTAAATTTGTAAAATCTAAAAAAAAAGAAGAAAAGACAACCTTATTTGTTTTCTGGCTATAATCCTGATACATGTTTTATAAAAACCAAAACAATACTTTTTTGATGTTGATACTGGGATTTAATGGTGCATATTTCCAAACAATGAAATTAGCACAAAGAGGATACACTGTAAACCCAGAGCTTTGTGGGGCCCTGGAGTTGTTTAGACCCTGGAGAGGTTGCCCAATTTGCCTGGTTGACATTCCAATCTTGCTGGGTGTTTTTATACACATCAGTGGGTGCTTATTGTGTTAGGTATTAGGTGAACGGTTTCTTTGGATCTTTGATTTGTTAGGAGTACTTGGAATGGTAAATTCTTACTGTAATTTATTTAAATTAGGCAATATTTACAAAACTATCTTATTACCTTATTTAGAAATTTTAAAGTGATTTTGTCAGTGTATCAATAATTTCAAATAATTCATATTTATTTATATATTTATAATCAAGAAGGTGATCGATAGCCAGCAGTACTGTTAAGTCCTTGTGGACACTGAGGCTATAGCCTTTTCTCCACAACCAACTCAGGAACATGAAACACATAGCCTATATTTTTTTAGTATAAAAATAACATGTTTGTTTTTTTGTTTCTTTTTTTAATTCAATAGTACATTTCTAACAGCCATTTCTAGCTATGGATTTATCCACATATACCCTCACATTTCACTAAGAATGTCAAAAGACCAATTTATGCTTTTATTTTAAGGTCATAACCGCCCAATTTCTCTGAGTTGTTGTGGGTGTATCTTGCTAGCTTGACGCATGGCTGCAATTTACATTTAACTTTAACATTTAACTCTGTTCAGTAGTTCTGAGCGTCATCTGTGCTCCAATTTTAACGTATTAATTTAATTTTAACATATATTTTATTTCTTTAATATATATTTTTTTTACTGCACTATTTTCAGTTGATTGATTGTGTCATTTTTTGTTTGTAACCCCTGGCGTTTCATAGGCTATTTGTTTGTTTATTTTTGTCCCTGTTAATGTTTTGTTACCATATTTGTACCTTTTCTGTGTCTTTGATGCTTATATTAATTAAATTGTTGTTTTTTAAAAAAAGTAGTTCTGCCCGTCGAAAAGAGGCGGTATGCTGACCCCTGGTGGTACAATAAGGGGAAGACCCACATACTTCGTCATCACCAGTGTAAATTAAAAGGGTTTTGGACTAATTAATTTTATTTACTATATTAGTAACATAATAAACTACTCAGAAAAATTTAGAAGATGTGTATCTATCATTTACATGCGAATAAAGACAATATCTCCATCTTGATGTTCTATTCAGGTGCCCCAGTAAGCCATTTCTGTGGAGGACCAAAGCTGCCGAAATCAAAAATAAATAAATGAATTATGCAAAAAATAAATAGCTAATTATTAATTATTTGCTCATTAAATGCACCATAAATAACAAATAAATGTAGGCATTAATGAATTTATATAATGTGACATAAATTGATATTTCTGTTTTAATTTGCTTCTGTATTTACCTTAGTATCAATTCCCCTAAATGTTTATTTGATTTTATTTATTAATTATTCATATTTAAATGCAATTATTTATTTATTTCTGTAATATTTTCCCTTTACATTTTTACCTCTATTTATTTCCCCACACTTAGATGGACTTATATGGCATTTCTGCTTCCTTATGCAAATGAGGGGGCTGTCATTCAAGTGTGTCATGGGGTCAGCTTCTTGCCTAGTGGGTGATCAATACCACGCTTTGCCTCCCAATACCATGCATTGCTCCCAACGCCGTTGGAGGCCAGGCTCACAACAGAAATGACTAACTCAGGACACAGCTGTGTGGGACTTTTTCCATACACTTGCGCTGGTTTGACTTGACTCAGAACAGGACTAACCACTTGAAGGTGTGTTTTTAACTGACAATGGGCTGCAGCTCCTCATCTAAAATCACACAGTGGCTGTTTCTGATTGTAATGTTACTCTTTCTCCCTGTAAAAAGAAATACAGAAATAAATAAGTGTGGGGAAATAAATAGGGGCAAAAGTATAAAGGGAAAAAAAATACAGCAATAAATAAATACATTTTTAAAAATGAATAAATTGTGGTCTAACTACATAGACTAATGTTGCCATGAGGCAACAAACAAAAATCACCCATTTTATCAGCCTATATAAATAAAAACTACAAATCTTGACACAATTATGCTGCATTCACATGGAATCAGGCAGACGGTAGACGGCAAACTGGATATCATTTTAGTGGACGAGAGAAGGACGGTAAAATTAGGTGAGGCCGGCAGAGAATACCGGCAACGGTAGACGGCATTGCCATCCAAAGTTAAAATATTTTAACTTTTTGCCGTCCTCCGCGACGGATTTTACAGCCGGATGTTACGTAGCTCCCTCGCTCAGGAAGAAGACGGAGAAAACATGGGCGATGGATGCACCCATATGCGCCGATATGCGCTTTTTTTTGTTTTGTTGTCTCTTTTTCAAAAAATCATAAGCAAGGGAGACACTAAGTGCAGTTCTCCTTTGACAAGCCACGTTGGAAATTAATGAATGACCTTGTTTTGGAGGGAATTTACGTTTTGGAGGGAATTTAACATTCATTTTAAATTTGCAAATAGAATATTAAGAGAAAGCTGCATTTTATAGCAACAGGCATTTCGAAAATATTTATATTAAATTAAAGACACAAAATAATTTTATATAATATATTATATTCCATTCTTTGCATACACTACATCACCATGGCAACATATCGTCATGCGCATTTCGTTCTGCCGTCCTGCCGTTCCGTCGGACTGTTTGTTTGCTTTTCCCGTGCTGTTCAGAAGGTGTTGTCCGTCTGCCGTCTACCGTCTGTCTGATTCCATGTGAATGCAGCATTACACTTTTAAACTCAATTTATTTCAATGTAACCATGTTAAAAAGTGATATTTATCTTGCCAACTGGTGGCACTGTGTCCAATGTGGCTTTGCTTCCTAAAAGGACCGCTCCGTCCCCAGACAAAAGGCAACACTCACTTCAGCCTCTCATTTTATTGAACGCTGACATATCTGGTGATATTTTATTTATTTACTTATTTATTAATCAATTACTTGATTGATTGATTGATTGATTGATTGATTGATTGATTTATAAAAATGAAAGGGTCTTGTGGGGTCAAATGTAGTTTGTTGCCCATGCCACAGAGGGTTATGTTACAGGTTGTGAAGACAGAGACATGAGTGAGGCTGAATGCTTTTTTAAAAAAAAAGCTGTTTTAACTGAGAGTGTGCATGTAAATGTGATGAAATCACTTGTGATGAAATCATGACAAGTGTCAGTTCAAAGGCAGTAGGTTTGATATGCCAAGAGAAGTATGGCAATGTTCAAGTAACGCAACGTCAAGAAACAGTCTTCGACCAAGCATGCTAACAATACCACAAACTTCTCATCACAGGGGTGATACAGGACTGGTTACAGGGTGTATAGGTTTCAGTTGAAACTACACCTGAAACCCTTTGTCTCTGGGCATTGTGTGTGACCACATGTCCCCATGGGCGGTTATTTATCGGGATCCACCCACTGTATCTATATGAATCCAGTAGAGGGCGGAGCCTGTGTGAGATAGAACAAGGGTTACAATAACGGAACCTTATGTTCGAGGCCCCACTGGTTTCTTGATTAGCGGAAGAAAAAGTCACTTAATGCAAAGTATACACAAGGTGAGACTGTGTGGGGCCCATATTGCACATGGCTGTGGATTAAAGTTTTGCAGTGCTGTCAGGGTGAGAAAGGGATAAAACCAATAGTGATAGCCTCAGACAGCTGCACCTATACTTATAGAATCTCATAGTTACAGTATGTGTATCACATTAGCAGTAAGTTGTTACTTTAGCTACAGTTAATGCTATTTGTCTCTGTAAATCAGAAAGTTGAGGCAGAGCAGGCACATCAGAGGAAAACCAGAAAATATTTTCTCCATAAAATATGATCTAGTTTCAGACATTGTGTTATGAGACGTAGCATTATGCACTTCTTGTGAGTGATCGTTCCCACTCACCCAAGTTACATAATGTGAAAACAGGCGTTCGGAGCGCCAAGAGGGAATGACAGAGGCACTATTTTCCCTATTACAAGTCAGTATACCATGATTTTGAATCTATTATCTAATGGTAAAATAGTTCATAATGTTGCTTTAAGATAAGACATTGGTACAGTAAATAATAAAAAAATAAAAGCCACTAATCTTGTAGCCACATTGTTTTCGAGGAAAGTAGTTTATCTGCCCTTCAATAATGTATTTTTGCCTGCATGATTGTTATATATTATTATTATATTAGAACAAAATTTAATCAAACACTGCAGCAACAAAATGACCTCAGATGATTAGAAGCAAAGAGTGTAGCTCTCTGTATTTAATTAGGTTTCCCACACGCATACAAATGCACTTTAATTAGTGTTAACTGGAACCATATTAAAGATTAAATGAGCAAATAAAAGGTGATTAAAAATGTACATTTCATTCTCTTGGTGTCCTAAAATACATCAGTGAAAATGTGTACCCACACTTTCACTGCGAATGGAGAAAATGTCATTGATTAATTTGTCAAAAGATACTGTGATTGACAGACATTCATGGACTAATTATGATTTCAGTTCAGCTTAGCTTCAGTCTCACAGATGTTGATAAATGTGTGGTTTTGATAGTTCTTAAAGCACAGAGAGAAATATCGACTCCACAGAGCAAATACATTTTAATAAACCCCAAATCACAAATAGTGACAACTACTGTAGACTACTACTTGTGTTGTATTTCTTGCACAACACTGTATAACAGTCAATATATGTGTATGTAATGCTTTCTATAGAATTAAGGTTAACATTGGTATGTTTCCTTTATCATGCCTTTGCAGGTCTCACCACATTAATTGATTATGTGTACTTTACTCATTCTTTACTCATACTCGTTACATTTTGGATTTATTTAACGGTGACATACTTTGGCAACATAGTCATAATTTTGTATATATCAATTCAATTATTAAATTGATTATAATGACTGTCATAATTATACGTTTGTCTTTGATAAAACATTTTGTTTTCCTTAAGGCAGCTAGTAATAAAAAGGTGGAACATCACAATAATAAAGTAGTCAAAATATGCTTTTCACGAAAATATTTAATTATGAAGATTATGTCTAGACAGTGTTTGTATAGTGAAGTCAGTTACAGCCTCTGCCCACCAGAACAGAAATTAATTTGGTTAGCTTCACACTTCTGTGCAACATTTAGCATCAATGGTATTTTCTCAAAGAGCACCAGACCTGAGGGCCAATTTGTGCTGATGTGTTATGTCCCTTGTCGATTTCTCTGTCTTAATATGCAGCTAAAGATTAACACTTGCGTACTTACACTCACACCTCACACTCTTAAAAAGAGCTACTTTAGTCAACCAATAGATGGCAATGTTGGATTCTTGATGATCACAATCCACAGTGATGTGGTTAGAAAAAAAGATATGAAACTTCTCTTTAAATACTCAAATGAAACAGTGGGCAATACAATGAAAACTAAACTATAGACTGAGCTGTGCTACATTGATCAATATAAAAGTGGAAATTAATTCAATACAACCTAACATTTTTTTTAAAGGGGCTGTATAACATCATGAAATCAAATCAGTTTATATATATATAATATTTATTCATTAATGTATTTATTTTTAAGAATATACAACATAAAAGGCAAGAAACATAGAGGAACACTAAGCCCTTTACCTGTACCAGCCCTCTAAGGAGGTCACTGAGGATTGATAATGGGATTTTAAATGATCAGTAAGAAGTAAGAAGCCAGATCTTGTTAAACTGTAAAAGTCTACCCTTTAGGCTTTCAAGGTGCAGGCTATTCAGCCAATGTATGACTGTAGTGACCTCCTAAGAATATATTCTTTTTGGCTGCAATTAAGCTGTTAATGTTATTCTGTAAATCCCACTTTATGTGGGGGTTTGATTACCTTTCCAGCACTGGAACATACATACATTCATATTTTATGATCAGTGCCACTATAAAATCCATTACTGGCAATATGATTTATCTTCATCAGTTCAACAGTGATGAAACGGACGAGTATGTTGCTTTGAGAAAATAATTAAGAAGTTGTCTGACTTCTCCTCGGTCAAATCAAAGTCATTCTTGCGTTCTTGTTCTGCTCCAGGCACTGGCACAGGATCCACAGAGAGAAGAAAGGAAGGTAAAGAGAGGAGGGGAGGAGGAGGTAAGCATATATGCAGATGGGAATTAGTGGTCCCAGTAAACACCTGGAGGCAGAGGGGAAACAAGATGATCTTATTCACATGCAAGTCTAGTGCCATATAGAATACACTGCTGCTAAAACGCAAAGGCTTTTCATCCACTTCACACCAGAAGATAGGTAGGCATCACCTTAATTCCTGCTTCGGCTGTGAATGCAGCTTTTACCCCAAAGCCATTCAGGCTGTACTTTGAACATGAACACATTATGTAATTTGCTGCAACGGGAGAAAATGCCTCTGAAAAACATGCATGTTTCTTCAGCTTGAGATCATTACACACACTGTGGGCTTCACAACAAAAGAGGCATTTCATTTCAAACTGCAGGGTAGACGCCAATTTCCTAAAAGCTATTGATTGAAAATGGCACAGCTGAGGAACGAGAGAGGAGCCATGAATAGAGACAGTGGATTCTTACTTCCACCGCTCTCCAGCTGTGAGCTCTATTGCTGCCTGGCTTTGAAGGGGGGGTAGAGGGCCTGCATGTGGTGTTTTTCATGGGATTTAAGACACAGTGCTGTCACTCCCATATGCGCTTGAGTGTATATTTTTTGAGAGGTTTCATCCCAAAAGAGGAATAAAAACAACTGTTTTCCCTGCATACCTAATGCACACATGCCACAGTTTGCACTAATTGCCATAACTGGCATTCCTCACCATCTGGTTTCATCCCCTGAACATTATACCATTGACACAAGCTAAATAACCAATGAGCCGCCATTATCTGTTGTTGGAGCCAATGCAGCGCAGATGTCAACTCACTGCATATCAATAGGGTCAATACATTAACCTAATTATTGCTTATATAACATACAACTCACTGAGCCTGCCTCGGCCCTATCACCAACCCACACACACACACACACACACTGACTGACAGATAACTGAGTGGGAGGCAGCAATGTCATATACCTCAACATTTAGTTAGCATTGGCATCCAGCATGACCGATTCCCCGTCTGGGCCACTTAGCAATGATGGCTTGCAGAAAGGGTTTGCCTGTCTGCCTGGCTCTCATTCACTTGCCCCTTAATTCTGCTCTGTTTCTTCAGATGCCCACCCCCTTTTGTCAAGGCGCTGCCATAATTATATAAGAGTTATGCAAACCTGTCTCTCGCTGGCAAACAATGAAACCTTTCGCGCTCTATATGATGAAGTTTAATGGCGATAACCGTGAGCGATGTACAGCCACATATTGTGAAATTCATCATTTAGAACTCATAAAGTTGTCGCTGCCAGCATGCTATGTGAAGAATAATTGTGTATATAAGTTCATGCTGAATAATTCTCAGTCCCCTGTAGATTAGCTACTGTGAAAACTGAAAATGTAATTTAAAAAACTGCTATCATTTGTTTTACAGATGGCAACAGAACAGAAGCTATAATTTATATTTAAAAAAAAAAAAGTATCTTCCATCCCCAAACCTCTTTTCTCTAACCTTTATCTAACCTCTTAGACTCCACTGACCTGCCTCGTGTCTCTGTCATTACTGTGCAGCTAAAACTACCCAGTTTACACCCTAAGAATGTTTTAAATATATTTTATATTTATTATTATTGTTGTTATTATTATTTGTTCATGTTATCTTTTACCTTTTGGTTCATCTCAATTTAGTTCCTTTATGTGATGTACTGAGGTTTATGTTTTATATGAGCTTACTAAAGCAAATTCAATATCATCTATGTCGAAATAGTTCATAATACACAAAGTATTGAATTTGTAACAAGCAGATACAGGACATATTAGATACTGTCAGGCAGTGTGGAGAGGATTTTTCCCACCTCAAAGACACTGAAGGTAAAATAAATGGGGGAAAACTGGACGTACAAATGGGATTTGTAGGAATTTCTACATTTTTTTTTGAGGGGGTGGGGTGGGGTTTGGGGGTGGGGATGGGGATGGGGGGGGGGGGGGGGGGGGGAGGAATT
>JBBPCS010004564.1:0-11210 GCA_037974645.1 Hollardia meadi | reverse complement strand
GGAGCAGTCGGAGTATCTCTTTCTGCAGCAGGGGCAGCGACAGACCAGTATGGACAAGTAGTAGATCACTATGGATTTGTAGGAAGGTTGGGGGTCACAGTTGGGGCAGCTGTAGGAGCTTTTCTATCCTCATGTGCCCACAGCGGGCTGTCGGGGATCTTCATGGCTCTGTGTGCAGCTGCAATTCCTGCTGGAGCCTGAACAATCCACCATGGACATTTACGTGTATACCTTATACCTGTTGCTGTCACATTATATTCCTATAACATTTTTGTCTGTCATTTATGTAACAGGGGTTTCACACTGCCACGTGTAACCTCCCAACTCCAGTCATTTAAATGAGGGGAAGGTGGCAGAGAGGAAGCAGTTTGGATCACAGTGGTACACCATCTGCTTCCACTGGTTATCTTATGTCGGTAATTGTTTAACTACCTAATTGAAATTTATAGGGGAGGAATCTATATAAGCCATTTCTGCCGTCTGCACATTGTTTAAACTTTTACATTTTTACTGCTTTTTTATATATGTGTGCAAATAAACTAAACTAAAATAATTAACTTGACTACATTTGTGAAAAAACAGTCACTTAACAATGATCTCACTGGGAAATGACATTGTTAGTCCTGGATTATATTTACTTTAACTCTATTAAAGACTAAAGCCAGGAGGAGGACGTTTTAAAGGTGGAACAGACACACATGAGGTTGTTATTGATTGAATGCAGTATTCTTATACTTGCATCACTCATGAGTGAACAGAAGGAAGCATGTAGACAATATGCTTCACTTGCCAGTGTTGTTATGTGTTTTGTTTTTCGACATCAGTGAACACTTTTATTGTCGTCATTTAAACCTGAACTTCTTAGGCAAAGGGCTTGCTTTCATATGTGTGCATTATGTGTGTGAGATGAATATTGGCGTTCAGTGAGCTGACCTTTTGGTGACACAGTTTCTTTATGTTATTTATGCTTCACTCACTATGGATTCATAATGAAAGTGTACCTTTTATATGGTGCCTTACCAGTCATAAAATTAAACTGCAGTCATAAGTGGTTGTTGTTGCATTATTATATGTAAATGAAGTGTGGCTTGTGCTTGTGCAGGTTGGATGGAGCACATGTTGAGATGTGATGGTGCTTGGGGCGGACAGGAAGGGCCTTGAAAATCCTGTATGGTATTTTAATGAAGCCTTGCATATGTGTCCAAGTCTCTGGTAAACTTTGCATGACATTTGTGAACAATGTGATGGGAATGATTAATTAAAGTTGTGAGGAACTAATTGACACACCATTCCTTTTTAATATCAGCCGCAGTTCTTCGTTCACTGTAGCAGAGACCAACTCCCAAGCTGCGTGTCTGGCTTTGTTTGTCAACCCACTATTTTAGTCCACCAAATAATACATGTTGCTTGGCTGCAAAAAGTTTGATTTTATTTTGGTCCTTGACTATTCCTGAAAAAAAAGCCTAATTTGTATATAACCCTCATTATATATAAGGGAAATTACAAGGCATGTGCTGTCAATTTAGAGAAAAGTTGATTTGAGATTTATACTGTAGATCACAGGGGCCTCTTTTATGAAATAGACTTAAGATCAATTTTGATTTTAAAACTAATTAAAGGTGAGAGGAATTAATTGCCAGACCATTTCTTTATAATCTGAACCACAGTTTTAGTGTCTGCCCCACCTCGTTCAGTGTATGCTGTGTATCTGGCTCCTCTACCATCGCCATGATCTCGTCTTCCAAAAAGTTTGATTTTCTCTTTGGTTGATGGCTACTCCTGACTAAACCCTCAATTGTTTTGGCATTAAGAGGAAATCACAAGCAGGTGCTGTCAATTTAATTTGACTTGAGATTTATACACTACTGGTGTGTAGGTTACAAATTGTATTCATAGAACCTACTTAAGCAAGATTTTTTTTATGCTCAGCATCTTTTATATAATATGTAATAATTAATATAATTAGTATAATTAATAATTCATATGACGTGATAAAAGTGGCGTGTATAAATATATTGTGAAACATTGTCTGCCAATGTAATAATATTTGTTGGATGTTGACAGAAATGAGGACAATTGTCCAAAGCATATCAATTCTATCTCAATTTGTGCTGTGATGCACTGAACAAGTATGTTGTAGAGTTTTATACATTCATTGTAATGTAAAGACCTGTGACTGTAAGGTTGTTAATCTATACATTTGATTTTAAAGCTTTGACTTGTTTGTTTTGTCTGAATACAAAATGTTCTTGTTCAGAATAAAAACCCACCATGATGCTTCTGTGTCCAGTGCTGCAGTTCACAGTTCAAAGCTCTACTATACTTAAGCAAACTCTTTGTAGCAAAGTGTAAAGCAATGAAAAAAAAAGATACTAAAAGATAAAGTTATAATGTTTTCCATGACTCATGACTCAAGTGCTTTTTTGTTGTTGTTGCTTCTATAGTGATCCCAAACGAATCAAACCCTTTGCAAACGCTCTCCTCAGCTGCTCTCTTTTGTTTTTACTGTAAAGTCATGACAGCCCAGCTCTCGATCAACAAACCCAGACCCTGATCATCAACATTCTTCACTTTGCCATCAGACAAACATTTAATATCATCAGGTCAGAAAATCGAATCTTCCCTGGCATAGTCAACACCAACGTGTCCCAGGTTAGGAATGCTGTTGGATCCATTGCGGTCTTTTTAAAATAGTTTAAAGTAACATTTTTAGTAATACTTAACCAACCATCCTCAGTGAGCTGTTTTAGTTTAATAAGTTGATTCTTCTTCTTTGTATAAACCTATGAAACTGCAAAATGTTTGATTTTGAATGACAGTTACCTTCGTTGATCATATGTGAGGAATGTTCCTGTTACAGAAAGTTGAAGTTCCATTTTTGAATTTGGCTTGTTAAAAACCGTTCCACAGTATCAAGCTTGTTTCATTCTGTATCTGAGGAGTCAAAAACAGTATCGAGTGAAGGATTTTCATTGTATTTCACACACAATTCTACAGTATCACAAACTTTCAAGGACCGTGGGAATTAAAGGTGAGAAGATCTAAGAAGAAAGTTGAAGACTAAGTTTTGCTGTCATCTGTGAGCAGCTTCACACACAATGGATCGATCTGACACTGGTGAGCTTTAACACATTGCTGAGAGTTAGGTCTCTGCTCTAATAGGTTAATTTTTTTGATTCCGTCTTGAAACAATAATCTGGTACATGCAGTGTTCATCATCCAAAATTTGATTTGAAGTTAAAGATGTACAACCTTGATTGTGAAGAATTTAGGATGCGGTGTAAAACATAAAAAACTGAATTTCATAATTTGCTAATCCTTTTTGACATATACTCAATTCAAGACAATATATTTAATGTTTTCCCTCATCAACTTCAATGATTTTTGTAAATATATGCTTATTGTAAATTTCATGGCAGCAACACATTTCAAACAAGTTGGGACAAGGTCAACAAAAGACTGGGAAAGTTGTGGAATGCTCAAAAAACACCTGTTTGGAACATTCCACAGGTAAACAGGTTCAGTGGTAACAGGTGATAATATCATGATTGGGTATGAAAGGAGGCATCCTCGAAAGACTCAGTCCTTCACAGGCAAGGATGGGCCAAGGTTCATCACTTTGTCAAACACATGATATTACTACATTTGGTAACAGTTTGTTTACAAATGTTTGTGTTACAGCTTCATTAACCTTTTACACAGTGTCTCAACTCTTTTGGAATCTGGGTTGTATTATTTAGCATTTCCATGTTAAAATGTCGAAAAAATTACTAGACCTTTGTTTTAGACTTTGCAGACTTGTATACTTACATAAACATAAATGTTTCCAACAATGTTCAAACCCAGAGAAATCCATAATTTTATTCAAGGTAACGGTGCATTTTTGTTTGTTTGGTCAAATATTGCTAGAGCTGACAGGTAAACATCAGATGATGCATCAGAGAGTGAGGAAAAAGTCGGCGAACGTGACTAAATGTAACATGAATAAAACTTTAAAACATTACCTTGTCCATGAACCTTTCGGCCCGAGTCATGTTAGAAAAATTTCCGTCAGCAATGATGGTTGTTTAACAATGAAGACAACAGTGAAGACTCCCATGATCCCACGCTACTTAACTCAATGTCTTCCCTCCCCCCGCCACTGTTTCGATTGAGAGACCACCAGTGGCAGAAATTAGATACTGTGTATTTAATATGAGGTAAAACAGTGTAGCTTTCATGTTCCTAACTCATCACTAACTAATCATTTATGGATTGGAAATCGTCTTATTAATATCATAGTAATATAATATAATTTACACTGTGGGTAATGACAAAAGAGGTTAATAAATGTGCAGTTTTCTTTTTCTTTACCATCAATGTCTTTGTTTTTGACAGATCAGCTGAACCTTCAGATGCCTCCTGTTACAGAGGACAACAGCAGAGTCAACAGGTGAACTAAAGACAGACCATTTATTAGACTTGTCTGAGATGAACTGTGCCTCACCTGCAAGAGTCTTGAACAAAGTTAATTTTCTCCTGATTTGTCTGACTGAAAAATAGCATTTTTGTGTCAGAATGTTTGGAAGAAATATGGCTTGTAAAAGTGGCTCCAATATTTACTTTAGTGACTATGGGGCAAAAGAATTGGTCATAAACTGTGCTCATGTTCAGTTCACTAATTAAAGTGAATAGACTTCGGACCTGCCACTGGTCTCCTAAAGGCAAAACCCACGTCAGTGAGCCGTCTCGGTTTCTGAACTGTCTCTGATCAGACTTATGTGTTAGCTTGTTCACATTTTTTTTAATATGGCAGCCTTTTAAAATGCTTTACAAGGCGATCTGTGATTTCTATTGATAGTTCAACCTCCATTTCATATGAATTCTCATGTAAATCACCATTGTATCCATTTTATGCTGTATATGCTGTATATATCAGCTGAGCAGACCAAAGACAGAAAGATGAAAATAGATTTTGATGTCAGATATTCTGTATTCTAACATCCCTGCCACAGTTGCATGGAGTTTATAATATGAATGCATTTATTCTCTCTGAATACCAAACGCCACCATCAGCCACACAATATGTATTCTGTTAACAGCATAAACCTTCAAAATCAGAGAATTAAAATCTAAATCTCTCTAATTCAACAAAAATGAAAACTTCCTATAAAATGTCATATTGTTGAGTCAACTTCTAAATCAATCAGCTCTTTCATCAGGTGACAGTCAGGTGTTTCCCATCATGCCTTGGGTTTTGCAGTCGGTGGAGAGCAACTGCGGCCGCCTCGTAAGATTGTCGTTGCTTACGCATGCATAACGGCAGAGCAAGTCGGGATCAAGTCGGCCACAAATCTAACTGGCATGCATTGTGTGAAGATCGCCGGTGATCGATTCTGCGCAGGCCTGGCTCATCTCAAACAAGTCTTACATTTCACTAACCAACTGATGCTCATCTTAAGTCTGTAAACAATACAACAGTCAATCTTTCAGTACATGTATTCATCTCATGCTATTCATAGTGTTTTAGTGTTTAATGGTTTACTGTGACAAAAAATATTACTGAAAAAATTCTAGTTTTTAGGTCAATTAATTTTAGTTTTTGAACGAAACTGAATGTTAAACTGTTGATGTTAAACCTATGTTTCTTTGCATTTACAGAAGTCACATTTCCTTTAAATTTATACATTGCATTAAATTTACATTGCTTGTTTACATTATTATTTTATTGTTTATTACAGACTTATCACACTACCAACCTGTGGTACCTCTGGTAAGTATTGTGTCTATTACACAAAATTATGGTACTTAGAGCTAAGTCAGAGGTGTCAAGTTTTGGCTATTAAGTCTTAATTTAGGTCCCAGGTCAAGAGCAATAAATCACAATCCAAGTCCAAGTCCGAAGTGTTTCTAGTTCTAAACTAGTCCATATGCCCTCCTCACCAAATTAAAATCCATTTACATTTTTAATATAGTAACAGTATGGTAATATCCAAGATATTAGTGTTTTTTATTTGTGTTCATTACAGTACTTTCAAACAAACTTTATAACATTTAAAAACAAAATTATTAGGTGTGCCTTGGTAATTATCGTGATACAAATTGAGCATTTGTGTTAGTTCAGGTAGGCCACAGAAGTCAAGCTCAGCTCACGGTCTCAGCTAAATCAGCTCGTCTCAAAGCCAGCCCACATCAGCTGGTGGCTCAGCTGATTCTCTTCTATGCATCGAATCAGAAAAATCTCATACAGGGCGCATTATTTAAACTGCTTTGGCTTCCCTACTCTTCCTGCTTCCTCTGCAAGCCGCTTTGCAACCCACCTCCACCCCAGCTCCTCCTTTTTATGTTGTGTCTGACTTAATCAATGTCATTTCTGTTGTCATTGATGCCTGCTCTGTTCTCTACCCCAGGGGGTATTTGCTGTTCATCTCCCGGCCTTATGGGTCACATGGAAGGGCAGGGAGCTCCCAGAATGGAGCCATACCGCCAAATATAACTTAATGCAAATAGGAATCTAAGTTTCTTTGACTATAGTTTTACTGACTGAATTACAATCATTTGGAACTTCTGAGCCACACTGACGTCTGCTGCTTTTTGTTGAACACAGCAGTCTTTATATCTAATCCTGTCTCCTATAAATCATATTTTTTACGTACTAATAATTTGCAACAGAAAACAAGGTTTTAAGGAAATGCAATGCTGACCGGCTTATGTTTCTTTTATCAACATAATGAGGAAACAAGGTTACTTGACGTATTTTGGCAAATGTTAAGCATCAGTGTTGGGCAGCGTTACTTTAAAAAGTAACTTGTTATGTTACAAGATTACAGCCATTAAAAAGTTAGGTTACAGCATTACCTACTACTTTTGCGTTACCAAATATGACAACCACTTTACCATGGGGGATGTGTCGAGTGGCAATCACCTTCATACGTAAACAAACAAAATAAACTCAAAAATGTCAAGAAAGAAAATAAAATCTTTTATTGTCCTTATTGTCCAAAAATACATCTGGACACCTTCTGAATTCAACTTTCTTTCTTTCACCAAAAAACAAGCCTAATTGCCTTGTTAACTCATCGTAAAACATTTCAAACGAGATAAACAAAAAAATAGCTCACCGTAAAACACACTTCAAACGATGGTTCTTAAAAGATCTATACGGGTTTAGTTGTCCAATGTGGTTTGGAATTGTATTCCACTCTCTTGACCCTCTGACAGACCAAGCTGACAGACTAAAGGCACTTTTCCTCAACGGAATAGTACAGCCACCTCTTATAGACCCCCTCGTGACACGATTAGTATTGGTTCGTCTGTTGATATAAGCACTGAAAATGCTGGTCCACCAGCATGTGGTTCATCTCTGCCTACCACAGCGCCGACCAGAGCCAGAGCCACCAGAACGAGGGAAGAGGCAAAGTGGCGGGAAGGCAAAGAGGAGTTTCCTCGGCCAGGACGCATGTGCGAAGGCATCCACCCCCAAGAGTGGATCGTCCTGGGGCGCCAGAGAGAACCATGGTGGGCAGTGGGTGTTGCGACGGGTGGTGAATCCACCTCCGCCTTCCCAAACTGTGCCCTAATCTCTTCCACCACTGTAGAATGAAGCCTCCATTCATCTAGCATGAGGTCGGCTCCCCTGTTCTCCAGACCCAGGACATGGAGAGCCTTCAGAGACAACAGGTGCTCTCAGGCCCACAAACACAAGTCCTCTGCCAGCTTCAACAGAGCAGTGGAGCAGACTCCAAATCCCCCACCCGCTGGAGAGGTAGGGGGCTGCAGGATCAACTCCTTGGACCCGCCATGACACTGAGGTCGTCAAGATTAAAGAAGACCTTCATGCCCTGGTAATGTAAAGGCTAAGGTGCCACATCTACACACCTGCTGAAAGTGCAGGGGGGGGGCAGCAAATAGCCGAACGGGAGTCTGTTGTACTTGTAGTGTACTTGTAGGCTATCCCTTGGAAGGCAAAATGCAGAAATCCAGAGATCCTGTGTTTTGCGGCCACTTCAATGTGAAAGTAGGTGTCCTTTAAGTCGATGATGGTGAACCAATCGCCTGGCTGAACTAGCTCCAGCAGCCGCTTGATAGTCAGCATCTTTAAAGATTTGCGGGCTATGCACACTCTTAAATGGCGGAGGTCTAAAATGCATCTGAACTCCCCCATCTCCCTGGGAACCAGGAAGTATGCAGAGTAAAACCCCTTTTTCCCTGTCGTGTGGCGGGACTACAGGCACTGCCTGCTTTTGTACGAGGTCCTGAATCTCCACTGAGAAGAAATGGCTAGAATGGGTGAGGTTTTCGCCTGTAGCACTTGTAACCAGACCGAGATCATCTCTGCATGTGTTAACATACTGGCCCTCCACCTCCTCAGGGGGAAGAGGGTTGGGGGCGATAAGCCTAACTGGAGGCCACGTGATGCCATGGGGAAACAGGGTATTGAAAAGGGGGGAGCAACCATCTCTTTTAGAAATGTAATTTGTTTTAATCAAAACATTTCTAACAGCATGAACATTAACAGCAACATTAGAACACACATCATCATGAACAGTGCGGGGAGGTGGCGAAAAAGCACCCCATCCCTCCCATAGCCAGTTATTTCAGTGCAGTGTGCGTGCTCCAAGCAGGAGCTTTCTGCTGATGCAGAGCTTTTTCCGTGCTCTGCACCCTTGTACTACGTTTACAAGGGCAGGGATACTGTGATGTGCAGCCAGGTCAGTTTTGAAAGAAGCAGCAGCTGATGCCACAAGCGCTCCATGCCGGTGACGATCCCTTTTTCTCACCATTGCACAGTTCCTCTCTTCCCCTCTGCAGGGAAGCAGGCAGCAGGTGACGGCTAAGCTGCAAGGCCTCCCCATTAAGCCTCTTAAAGCACTGGGAAATGGATGAAATTGATACAAAGAGCCCCTCCCCTGAAACGGGGGCTCCCTGTAGATCATTTCCACCTTTGGAACATCTTGTCAAAATATTCCAGCATTTCCTTGTCATGCTGCAGTGGAGGCAGCATCATCATGCTAGCAGACCATCCTGACTGAAGTAACAGGTGGAACGCAATGGCCTTACCAAGGGGGTAGTACTCCGGGGTAAGACGCTTCAATGCTGCCCTACACCCTGAGGAAATCCACCAAGCCAGCGACAGGAAAGTTTGTGTATAGGGGTTGTTTCCACGACATCTCAACACACTACCAAATGCCAGAGGGCGGGTGACACAAAAGCTGGCTTGGGAGGGAGCGGTGGGGGCAGTGTTAGCCCAACACAACTCGCTGCTATGGTCATCACCTGGGAAGTCACCGCGTACTGAAGTCAGCATAGCACTTCCACATGAAGCTGAGGTCACTAACACGATAGGATGTTGTCATCGTCTTCAGGGGGTGAAGCCGTTGTTTCAGCAGGAGTGATGAACAGCCATGGCGTGGGACACTTTTGACACCACCCATTTCCAACTTTGGCTTGCTTTCGTCGCAGTGTAGACTTTCGTCGAAACAGTGAAAGTGCTCCCACCACTGCTGACTTCTCACCGAGGGAAGCGCAGTGGATGATTGCATGGTCGTGATTGGAGGAGAGTATTAACCAAAGAGTCCAGTAGAGGGCAAAGTGAGATAGAATACCCCAAGTGGACCTAATAAAATGTTAATTGAATGTTTAAACATATAGGAAGCAGGGTTGTTACAGTGGATGTCACTGATGAAATCTGCGTTATCATTTGTTGTCTGTCTGCACTGCCAAGCACATCTTTCCATTCTGCTTTTGTACGGGGATTGACTGCTGTTGGATAGATTCATCATATATGTTTATCAAGAAAATTAGTAGTTTTTGATATAATTTTTTCATCTTTGGGCTTAGCAAAGATATAAAGTTAGTTCAAGTCAAAGTTAACTCCACACAGTTTATGGCACTGTACAGGATGGATGGTACACACTGTGACCTTTCAGTCCTCCATACTACTAATCACAATCAATTTGTCTTCAGGGTTGGCATCAGTCATTTCCATCTTTAGCATTGGACTGGTGTCAGGAGCTGCAGGAGCTCTTCTGCTGGGAGCAACAGCAGTCGTTGTGCTTCAGTCCCTGGAGCTTCTGGCTGACAACAGGCTGCTCATGAACCCGTTAGAAAAATACATGATGGGAAATTTTTTTTTTTATTATGTTGAAAGTAATAATCTAGTGTATGACATTAAGATTTCCATATTTGCAGAGATATTTGGTCTTTTCTCCTCAACCTTGTCCTTAGTTGTAGGTTTCTGTATTGGATTATCAGCTTACTCACAGGTGATTAAAAAAGAGGGGGAAGCAGCGATGGGGAAGGCTCTGGGTTTGGCTGGCACAGTGTGTCTCATGGGTGTCACTGCAACCGGATACATTTTGGGCTCACTTTAGAAGGTATTCTATTCATTGCTTTTAATGACACTTTTTTCTGTGTTGTATTATGTCAATAGTAGTATGTACTATAATGTTTCCAATCATAATTTTGCTCTTATATCCTTATATGTATGCATTGGTAGGTGGTATCTTTCTTACTTTGGGATTATTGGTATTATTATTTAGTATTATTGGATAAAGTGTTTTGTTGAAAATTAGGTTAATTCTTGGTGTTTTCATTCCTGTGATTTTATCTGTAGCCTAAAAGTACTTGAAAAATCACACTCCCTCAAAACTAACCACGGTAACGCTGCAATTGATGTTGATCATATCTGATGAATATAACATTTTATTTTATGTAAAGTTTACAAACTTTCATGTAGGCATGTATTGGGTTTTGCATCAATTTTTTTGGCGGGGGGGGGGCAAGTTGCTATTGAATGTATACTGTTACGGTGTGGCTCTGTCAGTGTTCTTCAGAGAACACTTGAGCCAACACTGACAGAGTACCAGCTTACAGCTTGATTTGAGCCCACGCCGGGGGCTGTGACTATGGCCGTGTCTGTTGGAATGCTGTTGTGGAGGTCATTCTGGCTCAGGTGGATGGGGGAGTCCAGATCGCAGCCTTATGGTTGTGTTGTTGGCTCCCCTGTCCACTTGGGTTGGGGTGGGTGGCGGTTGTGATTGTAGTTCCTGGTGTGGATGGCCCTTCATGATAGCGTTTCCTCAACTCCTATCTCTTAACTCCTGTTTTTGATTAATGCAATTCTTATTTTTGTGCTTTATTTAATTATGAAGATATGGCTGTGTGTGTGTGTGTGTGTGTGTGTGTGTGTGTGTGTGTGTGTGTGTGTGTGTGTGTGTGTGTGTGTGTGT